>PISW01008049.1:0-79632 GCA_004023785.1 Mungos mungo
GGGGGCCAGAGTCTGGGGTTGAGGGCAGGAGCGGGGAGCCAGCCAGCGCTTTGTGCTGCGCTGCTGAATGGAGCCGGTGTGTGTGCGAGCGGGGCTTGCACGGATTAGTCGTGCTTTCCCATGAACTACAAAAGAGCGCCCGAATCTGGGACATTTGTCATCAAGGGGCAGGCTGCTCAGGATGCAAGGTAACCAGAGCTTTCCCGGCCTGCTTCAGTCTTCTGGGACGCGGGGCCACGCTAATCCTTCCTGTTGATATTGTGAGCGCGTAGGCAGCGAGGCTTCAGCCCAGCGGCGGTCAATGGGCCCCCGCGGCAGGCATTCCTGAGCAGATGCGTCCTCGGCCGCTTTTCACACTCTGGAAAAGGCCACTGTCCCTCGCGTTTGCTCAGTCCGGTCACAGCCAGCAGCGCGACGGAGGCGCGACCCGCTGCATTTAGCTCTCGGAGAGTTTCATGCTCTTGTTTGCACATTTCCCCCAGTTCCAGGGCTTTTCTTCCTGCCACCACTCTGCTTCCTATTACAGGGAGGGGTCAGGAGACTGTAGAGGGTGAGTGTGCGTACACATCTCATTTCACAGTTTGTTCTCGGAAAATGGGGGCCAGGAGATACACTGTGATTGGCAGGGCCCTCTGCAAGTGACTCTGAGGTCTCCCCGCAATGACACCTGTTTCTCTTTTATGCAAATTTGATAGGTTTCAGTAGCTGGAATCTCAAGGCCAAGACTTCCTGCCCGTACACATCCGTTTCTGGTGAAGTTTAAATCTTGCAACCTCACTCCTGGTCAAGAGGACAGACAACCTGGCAGGGGAGCCTGAGATCAGGGCTTCCAGAAGGGCAGACCACCTCCCTTCCTCCCGCCCCCCCTCCCCAAGCACACCACAGAGGGCCCAAGGACCAGAGCCCATCCTAACCTTTCCGTCTTCAAAGATACTGAGCCACTTTTCCTGATTCCTTCCTTTACTGATTCATTCCACAGAGATGGATAGGGATTGGCATAGCCCGAGCCTTGTGCTGAGACTAGGAAAAGTACTATGGTGGAGATCCTGCTTTATATATAATGTTGTATTATATTATGATATAGTTATATTTATGTATTGCTTGGGAGGATAGCAGGGAGTTGAGAGGATTAGTAAGGCTTCCAAGAGAAAGGGCTACCGAAGAGGGTGTTAGTTGTGGTTCCCTAGTTTGCCCAGTCTCTGGAATGACTTAGGGAGGTGACCCAAATTTCTATTCCCTGGCTTCATCCCCCTCTACTGGGCTGGGATTTCTGAGGGCGGGGAACCTACATTTCACCAGAGGATGAGCTGACTGTGTGGCCTGCGGCTGAGCCTGGGTCCCGCTGAAAGCCAGGCAGCAGTGGGTGCGGAGGGAGACAAACTGGGGCTAATGGAGCAGCAGACGTGATAAGGGCCCCATGTGGTTGGTGGGGAGTGGCTACACCATTTGTTCCAGAAGCATATAGTTGGTATTTCTGCAACAACCGTGTAAAAAGCCTTTATTTCTAGAATTTATTTGTTCTTTTAGCTTGACATTTTTATTACACTAGTAGAAATCAGTGGGGGAAAAACACATATTATAGTCTTTGACTTAGAGCTTCTTTCTCTCTAACACACACATGCACACGCACACGCACACGCACACTGCTGGAATGTGTCTAATTAATATAATGAGAGACACTGGGGTGCATGGGCGGCTCAGGCCGATGAGCATCTGACTCTTGATTTCGGCTCAAGTCATGATCTCATGGTTCATGAGACTGAGCCCCCCATCAGGCTCTGGGCTGATGGTGTGGAGCCTGCTTGGGATTCTCTCTCTCCCTTTCTCTTTGCCCCTCCCCTGCTCTCACTCTTTCTCTCTGTCTTTCAAAATAAATAAATAAATAAATAAATAGATAAACATTTATATATATGATGATACATACTTATTTTTCTGGGGATTGTGAAATATCCGAGGCCAAGTCTTAGGTAAAAGGTAAGTTCCTATTAAAAAGAACTAGATTAATACATCAATGTTTATTTTACAAGTAAAGATATTTATTTTGCAGAAATCTTATAAGTATATATAACCATATATTTTCATATAATCAGCAGTGACAGGAAAAGCCTTCAGAATACTTGAAAGTCATTGTACAGAGCAGAACTGTAAGCAACTGACCCTCTTTATTTTAAGCTTCGTAACTAGCCAATGATATCAAAGCACAAGAATGAAGAGATTTCTTACTTTTTTCAATTAAGGAGATATTCAAGCTTGATTTTGTTTCATAATTAGAGCTTCAAGTCTTCTGAAATTTACTCCACAACACATGTCACCTCTGGTTATTTTCTCTTCCTTTTCCTTAATTCATTGCTAAATGTTTTAAAGAAGCCATTTCTTCTGCCTACATTAACTTTTGACTGCACACCTGCATGCCAAGGTTTCCTTAAGGAATCTAACTTTCTAGTGGAACTTTTCCTAATTAAATTAAGGGAACTTGTCCTCCCTCTTCAGCTCTTAGGTTAAGTAGTCCTCCCGTGGGGGAGCCTTTTTGGACCCCTGGATCAGAAGGGTTCCCTCATCCCAGCTGCCATTAGCTTCGCAAGTGTTCTCTTGCTTTGTTTTAATTTTTTAATATTTATTTATTTTTGAGAGACAGATGGTGAAAGAGGGAGGGGTAGAGAGTGGAGGACAGAGGATCTGAAGCAGGCTTTAAGCTGACAGCAACGAGCTTGAATCAGGGCTCAAACTTACAAACTGTGAAATCATGACCTGAGCCAAAGTCAGATTCTCAACCAACTGAGCCACCCAGGTGCCCCATAAGTCTTCTCTTATATCTCCCATCAAAATAGTTTTTATCTGTTAAATGTCTGCCTTTTTCACTCCCTTATTCTCCTTGAAGACACAGACCATTCAAATTCGATGAATTTGATATATATTGAACATAGTAACTGTCCAATATATTTGTCAAACTGGTGACTGAGTATGAATTTCATAAACTAAAAATACCATATTTTCATTGACCAGTAACTTTCAGCATTAAAATTTTTTTTCATGTGATACAAAAAGTGATCCAATCATCTTATTATTTCCTGTGATAGGTCATCTCCTTTCAAGATGCCATGAGACATGCCTTTGTGTGTTCCTCCAAAGGGTGTCAGGAAGCTTAGTGGCCATTTGCTAACTGTGATTAGCAAGCAGGGATATATCTGTGCTTTTTAGATCTTTTAACCAGAATCTGTTGCTTTTGTTTATTCTGCACATGGCTGTTTCCACTGAGTAGTCATTTATTGCGTATATATTCAATGCTTGGTACACTGCCAATATATATATATATATATATATATATATATATATATATATACACACACACATAGAGAGACTTGATTCCTGCCCACAAGGAACTTTTTACTTACTTGAAGAAATGATATATAAACATACAAAACAAGCAGTAGAAGATTGAAAAATAAAGTGAATAATAAAGTGCATAGGACCTGCTTAATCTGACAGAAAGAAATGGTATGAAAAAGTTTAGACTGAGAAATAACCTCTGTGGCTGGGCATCAGCAAAGCTGCTATTTGCAAAGCCGGATGGTCCAGGAAGACAGTCTGAAGTCCGGGTGGAAAGAGCTGCCTTCGGACACTTGGCTTCAAGAAGGCCAGAAGGAATAAGGCAAGGGAGTCTTGTTCAAAGCATCTGGCCCAGAATTATGGTTACTGAAAAGAGGGCAAATATCACAAAACTTGATAAAAATAATATCACCAATAGAAACTTGGGGGTAGACATGGCAAGAGGTTAGTGGCCTCACCTGTGGATCCTTACTATCTAAATTAAACCTGTATTTATTTATTTGAGAGAGAGCAAGAGTGAGTGGGGAAGAGGGGCAGAGGGAGAGAGAGAGAAAGAGAAAGAATCTTAAGCAGTCTCCATGGGGAGCTCAGAGCCACTCGGGGCTTGATCCCATGATTGTGAGATCATGACCTGAGCCAAAATCAAGTTTCTAAAACAAATTAGATATATTAGGAAAACAATATATCTTATGGCCAAGAAATACATATCTAAAACTTCCATGATACTTTTTAGTTTTATGTCAATTTATTTTTTCTACTGATTAAAGATCAAGTCAAATTAAAGTTAATATTTTTAATTAATAGGAGAGTACAGAGCATGCTGTTCTTATTAAATTTTTTCTCTATATAGCTCACTTTTTCCATATCTATCTCACATGCAGAGTGAGGTCTGCTCATCAGTGTTAACAGCTGGTTCTTGGCATTGAAATTTGGTGGTTTGTTGCTTTTTTCCTTTGTACTTTCTGTATTGCTCATTTTAAAAAGTAAGGAGTGTATATATGCCATTTTGATAAAAACAATGAGGTCATTATTTAATTTTTTAATGTTTTTTATTTATTTTTGAGAGACAGAGAGAGACAGAGAGAGCAGGGGAGGGTCAGAGACAGAGGGAGGCACAGAATCCAAAAGCAGGCTCCAGGCTCTGAGCTAGCTGTCAGCACAGAGCCTGATGCGGGGTTCGAACCCATGAACTGTGAGATCATGACCTGAGCTGAAGTCAGACGCTCAACAGACTGAGCCACCCAGGCGCCCCATGAAGTCATTATTTAAAAAAATGTATATGTGCATAAAGGAGACAGAAATTTAGGGAGAAGAGCGGTCCAAAAAAAGACAAAGGAAACTAACTTTCCCAGTGGTCAGTTTGCTGGTAGAAACTCTAAGCTCATGTCTTTCCACCTCATTGGTATATATCATTATGCTAGATTTTCATTTATCAAGCACGGGGAATAGAATTGATAGGGCTCTTACAATGTCTTAGCCTGGAGATATTTTGAGTGCTCTAACAACCACAATTGTTCATCTACTCATTGTTCCTTATCCTTGTACTCAGGGAGGAGATCCCAGTCACTCCTGGGGTGATTCCTGATTGGTCCAAGCCATTCCTAGTGGTCTCATTTCTCATATCCAGTGATTGGTTAAACAGGAGCATATGATACAACTCTGGCCAATGAGATGTGAAAGGAAGATTCTTGGGTAGGAATTTTCTGTGAAGAGTTGGGAATGTCCTCATGTTCCTGCCTCTTTCCATAATTGTGTGAGAATAAAATAGTTGGAGCTACAAGAGCCGTCTTAAGGTTCTGAGGCAATAAGCCCGAGGACAAAGGCCACAACACTAAAACTAGGAAAATGGAAAGAAGGATTCTTGATTACATAGATTTGATTGCCAATTAACCCAGAACCATTCCACTTACAGTCTCGTTGTGTGACATAATAAATGCTCTATAGTTTAAGGTACATTGAGTTTGGTTTTCTGTTCTTGAACTGAAAGCATCCCAGCAGATACATATAGTCCTGGGATGGACCGTGACATGCACATTAGTCTGAGAATAGAAGCAGAAAAAGTCTCATAATTTTTTTCTACAATAAAAGTCCAAGCAGAATTAGAAAAAGGTCCTGTGTTGCAATTAAATGGGTTCCAGTTTAGGGCATGCCCACAGGCACAGAAGGCTACCATTTATTGAAATCTTACTGTGTGCTAAGTGCTTTATCTTATTAATCTGCAAGCCCACTTCACAGATGAAAAATTCTGAAGCACTAGGGCAAGGCTCTGCCAGTATGTGACAGAGCCAGGATCTGAATCAAGATCAAAGCTCTCCTTCGATGGCCGACATTAATTCTCAATCGTCAGATTGTTAATATTTGTTGTGAGGTGTAGTCACACGTGATTATTGATAACCAAGCACCAAAATTAAAAAGAAATGCAGAGAAAAAGATTCAAGGCTATCCCTACAGAAAGCACTATCATGAGCCCATATCTTACTGCACTCACTTTCTGTTTTGGGAGAGAAGAAGGGTGGCCCTCTCTTCGGCCCCCAGAGAGTTGTGCCCATCTTATCTCCATCATATCCCCTGGGGTTCTAGCAATCCATCCCTGTGCTGGGGTATATCTGCTCCTCCACAGGATCCTTGTACATAGGGTCTTTTTTTTTTTTTACTTTATTTATTTATTTTGAAGGAGAGATTGAGAGTACAAGCAAGAGCAGATGAAGGGCAGAGAGAAAGGGAGGGAGAGAAGGAAGCCCAAGCAGGCTCCACAGTGTCAGCACAGATCCTGATGCCGGGCTTGAACTCATGAACATTGAGATCATGCCACCAGGTACGCCCCCCCCTTTCTTTAAGACCACCCCAGGCAGCCGTCTTCCACTGTTGGTAGAGGTGTAGCTTGCTGCCAATGCAGCTCTTCTTCTCTTAGCTCTGCCAGCTCTAGAAAACCTCTTATGTTTAGATTTTTACTCCAGAAAAGCCAGACATCTGGTCTTATTTCTCCTAAATTTCAGAGGACCTGTGTCAAGTTGGTGGGATGGATTTCTTGGAGTCTCCTCTTACTCAGGCCTAAAGTGAGGGGGAAGCACTCCTTTCCCCTCCCACGAATCACAGACATCACCAATAATGACTCAACAGTAACTACACAATCTTGGGATGGCTGAGTGGCTCAGTCGTTTGAGCATCCAACTTTGGCTCGGGTCATGATCTCACAGTTCATAAGCTCAGATTCTGTGTCTCCCTCTCTCTCTACACCTCCTGCTCATGCTCTTGTCTCTCTCTCTCACAAAAATTAGTAAATATTAAAAAAAAAAAAAGGACATGATCTTTTTTGCCCCTCTTTACATCCATGTAGGTGATGAGCAAACGTGGCAGAACCAGGGCCATGGCCTCCAGTTTCTCCTGTTAAGGTGTGGCTGGAGCACAAAGACATGGGTAGGTTTTCTCAGTCACAGCACTGTTGACATCTTGGATGAGATGAGTCTTTTCTGGGAGGCCTCTCCCGTGTAACATAGGCTGTTCAGCAGTGCCCTGGCCTCTACTCATCACATATCAGTAGCATCACCCAAGTCATGACAACCCAAAATGTTTCCAGACATTGCCAACTGCCTCTCGGGGGGCAAAATTGCCCCCGGTTGAGAGTCTGTAGGGTCTTATGTTGCTGTCAGCCTTTGGCCTTCCAGAGAGCCTTCATTTCGTCATTCTGTTGCAGATGGCTTCTTTTTATTTTTGATGTTTATTTATTTTGAGAGAGAGAGACAGAGAAAGAGAAAGAGAGAGAGAGAGAGAGAGAGAGAGAGAGAGAGAGAGAGAGAGAGAGAAAGCAGGGCAAGGGGCAAAACGAGAGGGAGAGAGAGAATCCCAAGCAGGCTCTGCATTGTCAGCACAGAGCCCTATATGTGGCTCCAACTCATGAACTGAGACATCATGACCTGAGCGGAAATCAAGAATTAGACACTTAACTGACAGAGCCACCTGGTATAAGAAGGCGAGCCCAGAAGCACGCTGGAAGGTGACCCCAAGAACACAATAAATAGATCACATTTGTGGTAAGCTAAATCATCTAGTTGTAATAATTTCTGTTTATTTCCTTTTTCTAGCCTCTTTAGAAAAGCCTTTTTTATGTATTGCAAGCTCACCTCAACGACAGCACAGGCATCAAGAGGAAGTTGGAGGTGGTGACACCTGGGAATTTGAAGAGTGAGTGCAGCTCTCTGCCCCCATCAGGCCCCAGCAACGCCAGTTTGGGTTGTGGTGCAGCTGATAATCAGAGAGCTTTCACAGAGAGTCACACCCTGGTTTCAGAATGGTACAATCCATCTGGGCAGACCTAGATGTCTTTCTTTCTTCCTCCCTCCCCCCTCCCTTCTTCCTTCACGTCCTTCCTTCCTTCCTTCCTTCCTTCCTTCCTTCCTTCCTTCCTTCCTTCCTCTCTCTCCCTTCCTTCCTTCTTTTTTTCCTTCTTTCATTCGTCCACCCCCAACCCATCCATCCACTTCCTTTCTCCCTTCCTTCCTTCCCATTCATCCACCCTTCCATCCATCCATCCATCCATCCATCCATCTCTCTACCCATCCCTCTCAATCGATCCATCCTTTTCCTTCCTCCCTCCCTCCACCCTCTCCCTTCCTTCTTTCATCCATCCACTCCCAACCCATCCATCCACTTCCTTTCTCCCTTCCTTCCTTCCAATCCATCCACCCTTCCATCCATCCATCCATTCATACATACATCTCCCTATCCATCCCCCAACTGATCCATCCCTTCCTTCTTTCCTCCTTTCCTCCCTCCTCCTTTCCTTCCTTCCTTCTTTCCTTTCCTTCCTCCCTCCCTCTCTCTCTCTTCTCCCTTCCTTCCTTCCTCCTTCCTTCCTTCCTTCTTTCCTTCCTTCCTTCCTTCCTTCCTTCCTTCCTTTCTTCCTCCCTCCCTCCATCTTTCTTTCTTTCTTTCTCTCTCTCTCTCTCTCTCTCTCTCTTTCTTTCCTTCTCTCTCTCTCTCTCTCTCTCTCTCTCTCTCTCTCTCTTCTTAGGAAACAACAATTTTATGATAATGCTCTATGAGGATTGGACAAGCAATAAGAGCCACAGAGTGTGGTGAGTGGCAACAATTGAGTGCATCTTCTCCTTAGGTCGGGCTTGATCTGGAAACTCTGGTGTGGAGCTGGGTCCCAACTGGGGGAGGGCAGGAAGCCATAGCCTGGGACTTACAAGTGGCATCAGCCCTTATAAGAACCTTTTCAAAGAAGATTGCTTTTTCCAACCAAATATATGTAATAGATGCTCACAGAATATAAACGAGCGAGGAACACTCATGGCCAAGTGGGTCACACACTGTAGAGTGTGGTGACGAGAGCTCCCAGGGAGTCCCCAGCCCCACCCGCCGTCCTCATGTCTGGGGCGACTGAGGGAGCCTGCCTTGCTCTAATCCCAGAGGCTGAAGTCACCACTTCAACAAGCAGACACACTTGCGTTTTTTGTTCTTTGTGAAATAGAACTGGGGCAATAGATGCAGGAGGGTAAGTTTGCTCCAACATGGGAGGCAGCAAGAGTGGAAGCCCAGCAAACGTGACTAAGAGACACGTACTGCCAGAAGAGGAGTTATATGGCTGGACCAATAACAGAAAGCAAAACAGTAGGAAAACGCCTGGAAAGACAGAAAGGAGAGAGATTTGGAATATTATATCCTATCTTGTTGGCAGTTGTTTTACATGGGCCATTCTTGGGGCAGCCCAAGGACACAACATGGGACTATAGAGTTTTTGGAGAATAGGGAGGAGGCTGGGACCTGGCCCCTTGGGATGGACTCTGTTCCTCGGCCTCCCAACCGCCATTTGCCTACATCTTCCCCGTTGGACAAGTATCAGGCGGACATCTATTATGGGAGTGATTCATGCCTGACCTAAGCCCATTTTCGTTTTCACTAGTGATTGGCCTACAGAAAGGTTAAAGATCCAGTTCTGCCAATAAGATCCAGGGGGAAATCTACAGAGGGCGGCCCTTCCTGAATAAAGAGGGAGCCTAGCAGAGGATCAAACTTGTGCCTTTGCCCTTCCTTTGTTGCTGGGATGCCAGTGAGAGAAAATGACACCTCAGGCTTTGTTATCCAACTTCAGAGTGGGCGCAGATTCTAGAACCAATAGCCTATGCATGAAGGATGGTGGGACACAGGAATGGGGAATTGGAGTCCTGGAGAGTAACTTTGAACTGCTGATCTACCAGAAGCCACCCATTCCTCTAGACTTTTGTGAGAACACAGTAAACAATGCTTACAGCTTAAGCCGTGGCCCATTGTCTTGTCCTCATGCCTGAGGGATCCAGCAGCAACTCTTGTATGTTTTCCATTTCTTTAAATCATCTCTTGAAACAAGTTCTTAGGAAATGACTTAACATTTTTTAAAACTTTTTAAAAAAATCTCAACAACTAAATAAAAGGTTATGGAAAAATGGAATTCTTTACAAAAATAACACAGTGCATACATATTTGCTTGATATTGTGAGAACCACTCATCCCTAAAGAAACATTTTATAATGTCTGGTTTTGTTGATCTTGGACATGGTTATTTTACTCTCTGTCAAATGATGGATTCCCACTGAGAAGCAGGCACTTACTATTCCCTCCCCCCCTCTGTTTTGTTCTGATGATGCTAACAGTCCCTTGTATGACAGGCACAGAAAAGAATGCAGCAGAAAATTGGGGGAATGCCTTCAATTCACATAAGGATTTAATGAGTCCATCTAGATTACAAACGCCTCGCTGGCAAGGTTATATCTTAGCAGTGATTTGTTCTCACCTTCCCTGTCGTTGTTTACTTTCTCGGTGCCAGTGATACTAGTCAAGGAGTTTAGAGTGCCTTGTTTTTTGTCAATAGAGATTTAGTGGCCTGAGGTTTTGAGCTGCCCCTTTTGTTCCGGCTAGATGTTTTCATGTAGTTTAGATTAATAAAACATGAAGGAATTTCTGGTATAATGCATGAGCTCTGCGTGCTCTTTGATTGCATATTAATTATATGCATACATCTTCCTTCCAAGAAAGTAGAATCACACATCTCTAAGCTTTAACTCGCTACCCAGGTTCCAGTTGATTCTTCCTCTATTTTTTTTTTTTAAGAAGAAAATATGTAATAAAAACAGAGGCAAGCACTTTGGTTTCTGTTGCTGCTGATAACAGAAAATTATTGGAGCAGCTATTTCTCTCATGCTTCATCATGGGCAAGAGGCACGGAAGCGACGCCTGGGACTGAAGGTCACGCCGCCTGGCTTTGTGGGGACAGATGGCCATCGCTCATCATGTTAGCAAGAAGCTTGGTGCTGACTTCTGGACATCAGCTGCTCACTGTGTATATTAAGTGATAATTTAGCTTCAGGTGGCATCAGCCCTTGTGCTGTCTGATCAGCCACCTTAATAGAAAACATTTGGACAGCAGTTCCTTACTTTAGGAAAGGGCAAGCACTCCACGAGGAGACAAAAGCAGACTCATTAATGCACCTAAGAATGATCATAATAAACACTATGGCCTTTGATCATTTGGACTCTGCTCTGCCAGTTAGGTAATCGGATTTTAGGATCACAAGGAGCAATTTTGTAAGTTACAGGGATGGGGGTGGGGAACAAAACCCCAAAAAGCCATGGTGAAAATCATGTGGCAGAGCACCAGGGCTGGGAAGAGGGAGGGGCAGGGCAGGTCTTGGGGGAGGCACAGGAGCAGTAAATGTTACTTGGTTTCAGAATATTAACTTCCTTGCTAGTTGCGGCTTTATTGACCAACTCTCTGCTTCTGAAGTAGCTTAAAGTTCTCCAGAGCAAAGTTCTCACTGAATTTTTATAAGTCACTGTCTTCCCAGGTAAATGGAAGACAGGCACAGGCAACTCATCCTCAGGCGCTGTGATTGGTCCTGGTTAAGAGAGGCGTAGAATTCATTTTATTCATTTCTATTCCTTACCGGGTTCCACAATGTGTTGGATCTAGAATATATATTGTATCATGGTAGAGAAGTCATAAATACAGAATCAGGGCTAGGGAAAACATGGGTAAGATTGGAAATTTATAGTCCACTATGGTACAGAGATATACAGGTCATAAAATCTTAAACTGCTACCAAGACTTGGTGCCAAATTCGGATCTTAGTTTCCTGGTTACTGGAAGAAAAGGAATGACTGGAAATATGGTAAATTGTAAAATATTCTCAAGTTCAGAATTCACATTTTCATGGGAAAAGAGCATGCCACTTTAAGAAGCAAAGTGGCTCAGTTGGTTAAGGGTCTGAATTCAGCTCAGGTCACGATCTCACAGTTCCTGAGTTGGAGCCCTGCGTTGAGCTCTGTGTGCTGACAATGTGGAGTCTACTTGGGATTCTCTCTCTTTCTGCCTCTCTCCTGCTAGTGATTTCTCTCTCTCTTTCAAAATAAATAAATAAATGTTAAAAAAAAAAAAAAGAAACAAAAGAAAAGAAAAGAAGCATTGGATACTCTTTCCTGCTTTGTCAAAGATTATTTGGCCGTACACTTGTGGGCCCAGTTCTGGGCACTCTATTCTGTTCCATTGGTCCATGTGTCTGTTTTTGTGCCAATACCATACTGTCTTGATGATGACAGCTTTGTAGTAGAGGCTAAAGTCAGGGATTGTGATGCCTCCCATTTTGGTTTTCTTCTTCAATATTACTTTGGCTATTCGGGGTTTTTTGTGGTTCCATACAAATTTTAGGATATTTTGTTCTAGCTTTGCGAAGAATGCTGGTGCAATTTTGATGGGGATTGCATTGAATGTGTAGATTGCTTTGGGTAGTAATGACATTTTAACAATGTTTATTCTTCTGATTGATGAGCAGGAAATGTTTTTCCATTTCTTTGTGTCTTCTTCAATTTCTTTCATAAGCTTTCTATAGTTTTCATCGTACAAGTCTTTTACATCTTTGGTTAGGTTTTTTCTTAGGTATTTTATGTTTTTTTGTGCAATTGTGAATGGGACCAGTTTCTTAATTTCTCTTTCTGTTGCTTGATTATTGGTGTATAAAAATGCAACCCATTTTTGTACATTGATTTTGTACCCTGCTACCGATGAATGGATCAAGAAGATGTGGTATATATACACAATGGAGTACTACATGGCAATGAGAAAGAATGACATATGGCCATTTGTAGCAAAGTGGATGGACCTCGAGGGTGTCATGCTAAGTGAAATAAGTCAGGCGGAGAAGGACAGATACCATATGTTTGCACTCATAGGTCTAACAGGAGAAACCTAACAGAGGACCATGGGGAGGGGAAGGGGGAAAAAGAGTTAGGGAGAGGGAAGGAGGCAAATCATGAGAGACTATTGAATACTGAAAACAAACTGAGGGCTGAACGGGGAGGAGAAAGGGGAAGAGGGGTGATGGTCATGGAGAGGGGCACTTGTGGGGAAGAGCCATGGGTGTCATATGTAAGTGATGAATCACTGGGTTCTACTCCTGAAACCAATAGTCCACTTTATGTTAACTAATTTGAATTTCTAAATAAAGAATTTAAAAATAAAATAAAATAGAATGGCAAGAAAACAAAAAAAAAAAAAAGAAAAGAAGCAACAGGCAACGGTCTTATCTGATAACGGACACCATAAGCAGGAGTCATGGGTGCGTAGAGCAATGTCCCCGTGGAGCTGAGGCACACCCCTGCTCCTGCCCACAGCACACCAGCAGAACGCATGTCTTCCAGAAGCACCCTGTCGTATAGGTCCAGATCTGTACCTGCTGGTGCTAGGGAGTGCTTGCTCTCAGCTGTATTTCCGAGGACCCCCTGCATCCGCCCCCAGCTGCTGTGCGCTGAACTGTGTCCCCCGCCCTCCAAATTCATGTGCTGAAGTCGTCACCCCCACTACCTCAGAATGTGACTGTCATTAGGGACAGGGACTTTAAAGGGGTAATTAAATTCAAGTGAGGTCATGAGTGTGGCCCTAATCCAATGTCACTGGTGTTCTCATAAAGGAGAGGACACGCCGTCTCACACGCCAAAGAGAGAAGGCAGGAACACATCCTCCTTTCAAAGCTTTTTAATGTTTGTTTTTCAGAGACAGAGAGACAGAGTGTGAGTAAAGGAGGGGCAGAGAGATAGGGAGACACAGACTCTGAAGCAGGCTCCAGGCTCTGAGCTGTCAGCACAGAGCCTGACATGGGGCTCAAACCCACGAATCCTGAGATCATGACCTGAGCCAAAGTCAGACACTTAATCGACTGAGCCACCCGGGCACCCCAAGGCTTTTAGAAGGAACCAGTCCTGCTTGATCTTAGACTTCTAGCCTCCGAAACTATGAGAAAAGAAAATTCTGTTGTTTAACGGTGCGTCTGCGTGGCTCAGTCGTTCAGCATCTGACTCTTGATTTTGGCTCAGGTCATGATCTCATGGTTCGAGAGTTCGAGCCCCATGTCCGGCTCCACGCTGACCGTGAGGAGCCTCCTTGGGATTCTCTGTCTTTCTTCTCTCTCTCTGCCCCTCCCTGCTCTTGTTCTTTCTCAAAAATAAATGAATACACATTTAAAAAATTCTGTTGCTTAAGCCACTGGGTCTCCGGTACATTGTTATGCCAGCTCTAGCAAACAAATCCACTAGCCATGAGCAACATCTCTATGTTCCTTTTTTCCTCTGCTGGAGGCTCGCCACTGAGCTTTCCTGACTCATTTTCTCAGGCTTTTCCCCACCCAGCATTTGAGAATCAGGGGATGGGCCTGAGAACACTCTACTTTCCAGTGGAAGCATCACCTGGGCAGTGAGTAGAGAGGTAGTTGGTGGTTTCCCAAGCTTCCGCCCCCATGCTGAAAAAAGAAACGGACCTTCATTCTCCTGGGACCAGGACATGAGCATAGAACCAACATGCTGTCTAGTAATTTGTTTCTTTTTGTAATTTTTTCCTAATGTTTATTTATATTTGAGAGAGAGTGAGCACAAGCAGAGGAGGGGCAGAGGCAGAGGGAGACAGAATCCAAAGCAGACTCCAGACTCAGCTGTCAGCACAGAGCCCGAAGCAGGGCTCGAACCCATGAGCCTTGAGATCACGACCTAAACCAAAGTCAGATGCTTAATGGACTGAGCCACCCAGGCGTCCCTCTAGTAATTTGTTTCTACGTTACAAGGAAATACCTGTGGGAGGCAACCTGAATTTAGTACTATATTCAACATACTGAACAAAGACTTCTGATAAAGGGTAAGGAGGCTCAGAACACAGGCTTTTCAATGTCTGTATAATAAACAGCAGAAGCGGAAAGAGAATGTTCTCTGAGGACCGATGAGTATACGTGATGCTCTGCTCACGTGATACCTTCAGGGCTTCCACTCCAGGGACAGACTGGGACAGGATGAAACTACTTCCTATTTGGTAAGCGTCTTCCACTTTGCAGACTGCTTGGAAATCCATCACCGTGTTTGATTTTCACAGCATTCTTGAAAAGTCAACCGTGGTCGCCCTCATTCCTGAGAAAGAAACTGACTCAGAGATTAAGTGACTCGGTCTAAGCAGCGGAGCTAGAATCTACCTGAGACCGGGTAAGTTCCCAAAGGCCCACCGCCTAGCCTGGTTTTAGGAGCTGGAAAAGGAGCAGGACCAAAGGGACCTCCTCCCAGCTCCCACCTCCATGTAGTGGCAAGTGGGGTTAATAGCTCTCTGTTTCCGTGTCCTCACCCTCAAAATGGGTAGAACAGCTTTGTCTATCTCGGACTCCTAGATCTGCCCCAAGATTAAGTGATAACACTGCATTTGAACGATTTAGAACATTCCCTGGCAGATTGTGGTGTCCAGTCACAATTTATCATTTTTTTACTGACTCGGCTGTTCCCACCCCCCACTCCGAACCTCCTTCCCCTTCTCTCTCACAGAACAGACCCTCCTACATCGTGCCCTGCAGCGTCCTATAGAACATTACAGACCTGCAGTCACCTAGGAGTACCAAGTTCAATCCCAGCTCCCCTGTTCCACTTCTACCCCTGGAATTTTGGCCAATTCGTGGCATCCTGAACAGTAAGTAAGTCTGAAAGAGCAGCTAACTGGAATCCTTTCCCCGGGGACCTCTTAACATGGATTCACTTTTTTGTTTTGTTTTGTTTTCAGTACAGCTACTTTCCCTTTCAGCAAGCCCAAAGCGTTTTCCTGGAAGGCGTCTGGTGGCAGGCAACAAGGCCCCTGGGCCCCAGGGGCCCTCCAGGTCAGGGGAGTGTGGGAGAGCGGCCTGGGGGGTGGGGGGGGGGGAGGGCTGTGGCTGGAGAGCGGGGGACTCACTGGGATCCTGCCCCGCCCCCATCCCCCACAGCCACCTCGTGCATGCTAGGGAGGTCTCAGAGCAGATTCCCTGGACCTGGAAAAGGGAGGGTAATTATGCAAGACCAAGACCCTGTGCCTGCCCCAGGCACAAAGAGGGGATTATGGCCCTGGCGGTGAAATGGGGTGCAGGGGTGGGGGGCGGCCCCGAGAATGCGAGAATGCGCTGCTGGAGCCTCCCTGGCTCCTCCGGTTCCTTAGAAGACTCTCCAGGTGGGCGGAGCTGGGGCACCTGCCAGGCCACTGGGTGATTAAAGAGAGACCTTATCTGGAGAAAGGTAGATACAGACATGCGGAAGACAGCTCCAGGCACATGTATGGATTTTCTGAAAACACAGACTCGGGCCTGACGGGACAGTGGCTTCGGGCTCCTGCAGACCTCTTGATGACTCCGCCCAGCAGGAGAGCATTTGGTGCCAGGCGCTGTTTGTACCGAGTGGTGTCACAGACAAGGGCCCCGAAGCCGGAGAGAAGGGCTGTGGGCGGAGCTGGGACCAGAACGCGACCCAGGCTTTCCAGCGTCCCTACTAAGACACTGATTCAGTGTGGCAGCTCAAGCCACCAGGGGCCTCGGTCCACGTCGCCTTGGTTGTTCAGCATGTTGGAATAAACTGCTGTCCCTGTGTGGGTGGGAGAGAGAGAAGGTGTGCGTGGGTGTGCAAGGAATGAGCTTGACATTTGCAGTGTCTAAGAGTGGTATGAGCGGAGAGAAGTTGGTAATTTCCAACCATTGCAGCATTCCAGGGGAGCCTCTGGATTTTGAGTCCCCTTTGGCTAGAAAGAGGGTATCTCTGGGGAGTGGATGCAGGAGTGTGGCCGGGAGGGGTTGACCCAGACCGTGCAGTCTGTGACTGGTGCCCGCCCCCCTCCGCAGGGTGTTTACAAGCCCCTCCCACTTCCCACCTGGCCCCCTCACCCAGACATCTCTGTTACCAGCATGCCGGGAAGGCATAAGGGAGGCAGGAGGCGGGTTCTGTGATTTGACTTCTAACAAATTAGGTGGATGAGAATCTGCACAGTTACTTACCGAAGTACCGTGGGAAGGCAGATCAGCTAATGTGGTTGTTTCTATTTAATTCCTTAAAAAAAAAAAAAAAAGAATGCATGGATTGCCTGCAATGTGTCAGGCAATTTCTCCCTTTAGCCCCTTCATGGAAGGCTTTTGTGGAGGAGTCGGACTTTGTGCTTCAAGATTAAAGGACGAAACTCCAAGATGCTGGTCATTTTCCTGTTTCTATCCTGGCTGTCATCTCTTGCTTTATTTACTGAAGGTCGTTTTCGGGTTATACCTGGTTAGGAATGAGTTGAGAACATCTCAGTCTTTGGTGCCGCTGGAGGAAGCAGGTACTCTTGCTTCAAGCTAAGATCAGTGTGTAAAAACATTCAGCCCCCCAGGCAGAAGACTCCTGGGCCACTTATCACCTCGGGCCATACTGCAAAACAAGAATGGGAACATGAATGTCCTAGAGCCGGAGGAGAGAATAGGGCTGCGTTTTCGCATGTGCTTCTTCTGTTTTGTGCGAAGTCTCTCGTAGCCCGTGTTTTACATTTCCCGGTAACGTTATCATCACCGGTATCCGTTCTTTACTGTAACTCTTCTGGTTTGCTTCCCCCTTTCTAGAAATTTTTGCTGCAATTTCATTTTTCTTTTGCTAGAGTACCTCCTTGAGCGGGTTTTTCAGAAAGAACAAAATGGGATACATTTAGAGTTTTTGCTTAACAAAAAATAGTTTTAATTTGCTCTTACATATGAATAACTATTGTGGGGTACAGAGATCTTGGATCAGACAGTTTCCTTCTGGAAAAGTCTGAAGACATCACTCATTGTCTTCTGATGTTAGGGTTGACTATGAGATAGTTCCAGAATGATTTTACTTACTTTAAAAGAAAGCAAAGAGAGTTACTTTAGTTTCTCAGATTTTCATTAGAAGGGAAAAATTGTCCTAGACCTGGTCTGGATAGAACTCTTTGCATGATGTATTTCTTCACTTCCTTCTGGGAAAAAATTAATATTCCTGATAAAATGCTTAAGTAATTTTAAAATAAACTTTAATGAGCTTAAAGAGAGCCTGCCTATGGGAGATTAGCTTCTGCCTCAGTGGACTGTCAGTCAAGAATTTAATGATCTTTAACCAGAGTTTCCTACAAATGTGTCCACCAAAAGAGAAATTTTTATGTTGGCTTGTTTCTGGATTCTTCCTTTGAAGCAAGGGTTCATAATTCACTTTTTTGAAGATTTTTAAAAAATCTTTATTTAGAGTTCAGAAATCCCTCAGTATCCATGTCTAAATGTGAAGGATGACACTGCTCTTGACTCACAAGAAAGGAAGGCATGAGAAAGCCATGAACTTGGCTTAGTCAGTTAAGCACCAGACTCTTGATTTCAGCTCAAGTTGGTAGGTTTAAGCCCCTCATCGGGCTCCATGCTGACAGCACGGAGCCTCCCTGGGATTCTCTCTCTCCCTTTCTCTCTATGCCTCCCCCACTCAATTGCTCTCTCGAAATAAACTTTAAAGAAAAAATTAAAAAAAAAAGAAAGCCCATGAACTTGTTCCAGGTTTTTTAACCTGCCAATAATGGAGAGTCATTGGAGTTATGGAGAAGAGGGCTTTGGGAAGATAGTTCTGGTGGTGGTGGTGGTGGTGGTGGTGGTGGAGACAGAAACATAGACCTGTTTGTACCGTGAAACTTGTCAAACTCAGCAGACTTGGAGGACCTGTAGTTGGAGCTGATCGGAGCTGTGCTTCCTTCCACCCCTCTGGCCCCCCCACCCCCCAGTGGTCTCAAACTTTAACCTTGTTCCAGACCAACCAAATCACAATTTCCTGGGGGTGGGGCTCCAGCCTCATGACTGTTATTTTTAATCTCCTTCGGTGATCCTAAGTGCAACTAGGGTTTGAGAGCCACAAGTATAAATATTCTCCTGCTGCACTAGGTCTCTATCCATTATTCTTTCCAGGCATAGTCCCCAGAACTCCTACTTTTGTCCAGTTTCCCTGATACCTTGATGCCATAACGCATCTTCATTGATTTAGATGTATTTTTCCCCATCTTCGTCATCAATGCAATGACTATTTGTAGAACTTTCTTTTATGCCAGGATGATGCTAAAAGATAGGAATCCTAGAGAGTATAGATAAGCACTCTCTTCCCTTCTTGACTTGGGTCCCAAAGGCATCTGTCCAAGCTCTTACTGCTGTCACCACCTGGGACATAGAAGGCCTTGTTTTCCCTGCATCCTTAAGTCTAGTACACTCCAGCTCTCTCTCCCAGATTGCCTGCCATGTGCTCCTGATTCCTTCACTGCCTTCCTGTCTCGTTAGAGGGGCACCCAAACAGTCCTTTGTGGGGGCAAAACTACTCTGAGCTGAGACAGTCTTTGGTCCTTGCAGTCTGCTGGAGACTCAATAGGAACAAAATGCCCACAAGAACGTAGAAGGAGAAAAAAATGCCAGTGAGATGGACTCTCAGAACTTCTTGCCTCATACAATGGTCCTTCTTTCTCCAATCATTCTAGTGCCTTCTGCTATTTTCTCATGAATAAGGCATTGGGTCCTTTTAGCCTTATCTTCTTTGTGTAGTGGGAGCCAAGAGGCACAACAGAGTGACTGGGAAGACTGTCTATTTGGCTGAGTGCAAAAGGGAACATACGATTTTGTGGTCAATTTATTTTCACCTCATTCATTCTCAGGGGTACATGGTTTTCGCCTCATTGATTTTCTGTGTTCATTGACTTGAAGCCTGCTGTGTATGGGAGTTTGCTTCGTGTCTTCTCAAACCTTCTTTTTTTATTGCCTTGGCAACTCTGTGCCTCAAGCTTGAACTAGTTTGAACTAATCTCAGTGGTTTACTTACTGAATATGACACTTGAATTTTCAGTAGAACTGTTACACTATTTAATCTTTGTACCACAAACGTTACAGTTTGAAGGCTTCTTACAAATCATCCTAGTCCAGCTCCTTCATTAAATATGAAGACACTGGGTGGCTCTGTCAGTTCAATGTCTGACTCTTGATTTCCACTCTGGTCACAATCCCAGGGTAATGGGATTGAGCCATGTGTCGGGCTCTGTGCTAGGCATGGAGCCTGCTTGGGTTTCTCTCTCTCTCTCTCTCTCTCTCTCTCTCTCTACTTATGCCTCCTCTCCCCTGCTCTCTCTCTCTCTTAAAATAAAAAAAAAAAGATGAAGAAACTGAAGAGCAGGGAGGTTGAAGCATTTTCCTAAGTTCACACAGCAAGAAAACCCAGAGTTGCTTCCTTAGGAAGGCAGGAAAAGGAAATAATGGAGCGAGAGAGAGAGAAATAAAGAACTTTACTGGCTATAAGTAACAGAACATTGGACTGGACTGCCTTAACTAAGAAATAAGGGCATTTGTCATCTCTCATATCAAGAAGTCTTGAGGTAAGGTTGGTCCCAGATACAGTGTGGTTAGGGCTCAGGCTCCCCTTCTCAGTGATTCTGTACCCAACCGACCTCTACATCAGCTTTGTTCTGAGAATGGCTTCCCTCCTGGGGCTAAGGTGACTACTACCAGCAGCAGCAGGGGCCCTGTGTTTCCTAGTTCACACCCAGATGAGGAGAGACAGAGGGAGTGAGGGAGGCAGAGAGAGAGAAAGCGTGGATCAGAAGTCCTTCCCTTCAGGCTGATGGGCCAACTGAGGTCACACACCCACCTCTCAACAGATGCTAGAGGAAGGCCATGAACTCATCTGCATTCCTGAGCCAAATTTCTGTCAGGGAGAATGAGCTCACTATGATTCATTTAGACCCCTCAGCATCTACCTCTGGAGAAGAGGATGGGGTCGATTTGTCATGTGACCCTTGGGCTTCACTGGAGAGAGATTGAACCGGAAGGAGTGGAGGGGCTGAGTGCGCACCAGAGGAATCTTCTACACCAGAAACCATTTGGAAGTGACTTTTATTTAAGTAGCCAGTGGCAGAAAGTCCATGTTTGGTAGGTGGTAAGTGACCAGCCTTTAGTGCTGTTCTCACCACTGTGTATTTGAGCCTGGTGACTTGGGGGAGGAACCATATGTTTTGACCTGCACCTGTGTTGGCAAGGGGGATGATAAGTTCAGAAGAGGACTGGCCATGATTCCTTCTACCAGTGGAAACTCCATCCTGGGTTCGAATGGCTTTGTGCTTTAGGAGGCTACCCTGTCTCATCTGTAGAGGTTGTGCCTGAATCAGGGCTCTGCTGGAAGGCGACTTCCTTAGCGCATGGGCCACAGGGAAAGCTCAGTCTGGGTAAGCATCCTACTTCTTCAAAAGGACCTGAGCTAACACAGAACAGGAAGAAGATTGGGCTGCAACTCACAATTTCCTCTTGAATTAACTATAGTCCTCTCTTGCCAAAATGCCATCCTGTTCAGGTGAGGTTGGAAGTGAGTGTCACTGATCAGAGTCGTAATGAGGTTCCCAAGCAGCCATGTGCTTGCCCTGTTCCTGGCTCATGCTTTTTCCTTCTCTCTGAAGTTTTTATTTATTACCATCCATGAATGCGAGTCTCGGGGCAGAACGCCCTCCCCTCTCCAAGGCATTGTTTAGACTTTTAGCCATTCCTGGAACTTTTTACTATTCCAAACACTACCCATTCTCAATTTATTGTCCTGGCCTTTCACGGCTGCTCCCTTGGGTGTATTTGATGAAGAGTGCTTTGAGGCTTGTGGAAGGCATTTTTTGAGACACTTACAGTTAGATAACATCCCTGGGTCTCAGATATCCCTTTTTAAGCATCACCACCATCGACATTAATCATCTTGTTTTTGATGCAGAGACAAAGGATGTGGAACTGTTTCTGTAGGTCTGGAGAGCAGGGGGAGAGCTTGTTGCTGTTTCTAGGAGCTGTTTCTTCCAGTCTGGAGAAGCACCTTCAGCCTGAGTTGTGGGGGCGGCATGGAAAAGCTTTTGGCTCCTGAATTACAATAAGGATCTGAACCAAGGGAACCCACAAAGATCCTGCCCATAAAACTGTTCCACTCTTATTTTCTGTTTTGGAAGTGAAGCCCTAAGTATTCATGTTTTCCCACTGAATGCAATTATGCACGAAAAGAGTGAAAAAAGAGGGAAGACTCAGGAATCATTCCAGGTCTCTCTGTCGTCTTTCCTAAGAACGTGCTGGAGTGTTCAGAATCTTGGGGAGTGTGTGCTGGTGGGTCCCCGGGCTGGGTGTGGTGCTTCTATATGGGCTGGGCTTTCTGTCCATCTCCCAGGCCACTGTCTTCATTTCCTCTCACAGAATGTTCTGACATCCCCATGGGCGGGCTGAGTCTGGCCCCAGGTCATGGATCAATCCTGGCAATAGAAAGCTGTAGGCAGTCTCAGCCCTATCCACCCCCCAGCAGCTCTGAAATTAAATCAAGTGCCCTGTAGACTCCGCATGCACATGTCTGTGCCACCGGTGCCCTTTGCCTTCAACCCACCTCTTATGTGCCCTTAGAGGGTGGTGTTTCACCACGCCCTGTGCACTCCATCTGCCCTGTGCCTGCTTTGTTCTAGCTTTCTGACCTCTCACAGCCTCTATGAGGCAGAATCTTGCTCTAAGCCCTAGTTTGCTGAATGGACTTCTTTATACCATAGGTGGCTTTTTAAAAAAATGATTATTTATTCGGGGGGGGGGGCAGGAAGGGGCAGAAAGAGAAGGAGACAGGGAATCCTAAGCAGGCTCCAGGCTGTTAGTGCAGAGTCCGATGCGGGGTTCGATCTCATGAACTGTGAGATCAGGACCTGAGCCAAAATCAAGAGTCGAACCCTTGACCGACAGAGCCGCCCACGTGCCCCAACCATGTATGGCTTGTGCTAGCCCTCCTCCCTGGAGCTGATCCTTGCTCTGCACCTTCCCTCAGGTGGTCAGCAGTCCTAGTGCCCACCTTGGTGCTAATTCTGGAGGGTATCCTGGGTTTGGTGAACCATTGAGTGAAACCGATTGATGCCCATCTGTGTCAGGCCTGAAGGGCTAGTCCCTTTGACATTGTACCTGATGGTTAGAACATGAGGGCTAGGATGCCTGGACAGTTCTGAGACATTTCGATGGGTCCAGGCACCCATGTGTCCATCAGAGGCTGAACGTAGACTGGGTGAGAAATATCTTAGGTAAATATATGCATTCTCCTTTGAGAGTGTGTGTAGATGCTTCCATATCTAATTAGATATAAATCTACTTAAAGGCATTATTGAATTCATAGCATCTTTTTGTCATTATGTATCCTCTCAGTTAGTGGGTACCAATAATGCCAGTAAAACACAGTACAATGTTGATGTCCCCAAAGGCTTTTTTTTTTTAAGTTTGTTTATTTATTTTTGAGAGAGAGAGACAGAATTGTGAGCAGGGGAAGGGCAAAGAAGGGGGGAGAGAGAGAGAATCCCAAGATAGCTCCACACTACCAGCAGAGAGCCCAGATTAGGGCTCAAACCCACGAACTGTGAGATCACAACCTGAGCTGAAATCAAGAGTTGGATGCTCAATGGACTGAGCCACCCAAAGGCCTCTTTTGCAGCCTCTCTTGGAACTAACCTGCTGTTACTGATCTACCAACACCCTTGAGCTGCACTATCCTGACTGTCAGGCGAGACTCCTGAGAAGCAGCTCGTTCTGCATCAGCGGTGAACTTGTGCTGGTGGCCTTCCCTGCCATCTGCTACAGGTGGGGGCATCGGGGTGGCCGGCCTCTGAGCCACCTCCACACACCTGTCTCCAGGCACTGGTCACAGAGTTGCATGTGTCGCATCTGCCCCGAGGTGAGTGTTTTGGGGAACATGTTTTGGAGCCTTATTTGGACTTTGGATCTCTAAAGATGTCCATATCCTTCAAAGCTAATGGAAAAATTGTCCCAGAAATTTCCAATACATTTGAAAACCCACCTTTGTTCCCAGTAACCAATTACAGGGGCAAGCTCTGACTTCTAAGATCTTCAAAGCCAGCATCCATATAAACATCCCATTCTGTAGGAATTAACAGAAGGAAAAGGCAGCCAGAATCGATAACTTCCAAGTTAGTACTTTGCCAAGACTAATTCAGACTTGACCAGCCAGTAAATTCCTGATGGAAGGAGATGGGATTCTGAACATACTTCCCACTCCCAGCCCTGCTACATTCCCAGTACACCTGGGTGTAGGTCTGAGATACTAGATTCCAAGGTAAAGTCTCTGAGCGAGGTGGCTGAGTGAAGCCTGACCTTGAACCCAACATACCCTTCTAATGGCTCTCTGAACTTCTGAAGTTCTTATAGAGGAAAAGTGGCTCAAAGCTGTTACAAAGCTGTAACCCCCCCCGCCCCCCCCGCCCTCCTGCCCAGCGGAGCTGTCCCTGGTGTTGAACCAGACCACTGCCCCCTCTCTGCTCTGGGGGAGAGCTATGTAAATAATGCCTTTGTCTCCTGAAAGTGCATTGTCCCAAGTGGAGGGGACCCCTGGGTGGAACTTGGCAAGACCAGTCAGTCTCATGTGGTGTCCAGTGCCCTTGGCCTACTCTTTCTGAATCAGTAAGCAAGCACAGGAGAGCCAGCCTGTTGGGGAAATCATGGGTAAGGAGGAGGTGGAGGTCCTGGAGAAGCTACATTATTGCCAGTAACACCTCAAAGGTAAACTCTGAACTCTGAAATAGAGATGTTAATAACAAAGTTCCCTCATTCCTGTCCTTCTAGGAAGAGCTGTCCCAGGGGCTGGGACAATGTTCTATGTCTCACTTGTCAGGACTGTGAGAAAATCCAGGGCAAGTAAGGTGATTTGGCCAATTGTCATGGCAATGACAATCTTTCCTCAGACTACACTTCCTGCTGTGAATATAATGGAGAAAAAGATGGGCGTGGCCCTGACCTTCATGGAGCTTGTGGTTTGAAGGAAGGCACAGGAAAAGGAAAATTAAAAATACACCTATTCATATATATTTGCATATTATAAAAAAACAATACTGGGTTATGAAGGGTGAGAAGGAGTTAGCCAACTCTGGAGTTAGGGTTAGAGTGCCTTGGGCTGAGGGAAAAGTCAGTTCAAATGTCCTGGGGCAGGAAAGAGCTCCGCTCCTTTGATGAGTTTAAAGAAGCCTCCTCCTATGAGAGGAGTTCTGACAAGCTGCTTCCCGCACATCACCTAAGGGCAGGGAGAAATGTCCGAGTGAAGATGAAGTAACTGAATAACAATTAACTAGTAATCTAGGATTTAATTCAAGTTATTTCAAAGGGAGGTAAAAATGCTTGGAATCTGCCTTATCAGACTGACCTTGAATTCTAGCTGCCTAGTTCTACATTAAGACCTCAACAGTGCTATGAGATTCCCCACCAAAAAGAATTCTATTTTGTACCATGACATATGCCTTTAAAAGCAGGAGAGAACTGCATTCTCTGTGGGGGCGGTGGAGGGGGAATGACTAGAAAGAGGAAATCTTAGGGAAAATAAAGAAGCAAGCCAAGGCAGATACAAAGTTCTTATCTGCACAACCCCAGATTCTGGTCAAGAAACGTCCAGAGAGATCAGAGACTAGTGGCAATCTGTGATAAACAGATGGGGAGGCCAGGCAGTGGAGGGGCCTGGGAAGAGCCTGTGGGATGGGACTTGAAAAATCAGGTTTCCAGACCAGGTCAGGCTGCTCCATGGCGTTGTTAGTCCGAGAGGGACAGGGATGCGCGGAGCTCTCTGTGAGACTGGGAATGGATCCGGGTGCGCCGGCTGGAGTTTACAGAATGGAAGTCACACATATGCTTGTGTAGACGTGCACCCCTGGGAAGAACCTTTAACAGGGACAAATGCAAGAGTGCCAGAGCCTCAGAAGTGTCCTGGGCCAGGGGAGGTGAGTGTGATGCAACATAGGAAAGAGACGTGGACCACGGGCTGAGTCCCTGCTGTTGTGGGGGCAGAGAGGGGAAAATGAGTCAGGCAAGTCAGGGCTGGTCATCAGAGAGGCCAAACCTGGAATAAGGTCACAGTCACTGCGGGAAACAGTGAAGAAAATACAAAGCCAGACCAGTGTGAGAGGGGACTGTCCTCACTGCTGGTAATTAGCCTGTGACAGGTAAACCTTCAGAGACACAGCATGGTGCACTTTAGATTCCTTCATGCTGGAGCCAGCCCCACCTGCTGAGAGGAGCCGTGAGTAGAAATGCTTGTTTTCGGGCTCCTTACCATCTTCACCTTGAAGTTCCTGCCCACCTTTCCAGGCCCCCAGAGCCCTCACTGGCCCTTCGTGGCCAGCCACCCCCAGCCCACTTTTTCATTCTGCCTTGCTGTTGACTGAGAGATGCAGACACACCTATATGTTTCCTAAATAGATCCCTTCTTCCAAGCTCCATTCTTCCTGCTGTCCCTATGGAAACAAATGCACCCACATCACACCTCACTCCCCGAGTAGGTTGTGACATAAAACTCAGTAGGATGAATTTATAGTTAGGCTTTAGGTACTGTAGTCTCTTGAAATATTTTTTCATTGAGCAAAACCTCTGGACATTTACTGTGTTAGGGTCTGGGGGGAGGAGTCCATCAGCCAGTGGGAAAAGCAGGCATGAAGTGTGGCTTGGGGTGTGCAAAGCCCCGTCAGGGC
Organism: Mungos mungo; assembly: GCA_004023785.1. Taxonomy (NCBI): domain Eukaryota; kingdom Metazoa; phylum Chordata; class Mammalia; order Carnivora; family Herpestidae; genus Mungos; species Mungos mungo. The sequence continues at coordinate 26,120 of PISW01008049.1, forward strand.
TTTTGGAGAGAGGATCCAACAGAAAGCAAGCAGTGACTCTCCAAAATTGAGAGTCTCAAATGCTGGCTGCACCTGGTAGGGACAGAGGGATCTTACCATGGCTGCATGTGACATCCTGAGAAAATCTCCCGTGTGTCTGGCCAATCAAGGTGATTGCCCATACTTGGGAGGCTTGGCTCATGGAGCCTGACTATTTTCTGCCCAAGACCCTGTGATCTCTGGAGTGTCTGCCTGCTCTCAGTTGGGTAGAGCCTGGACTGGAACTATTTTGCACGAGCCCAGATGGATGGCAGAAAAAGTGACTGCTGATTGGTTACTGAGTCCCACCTTGGTGGAGAGCAGTGGACAGTGATGCTGACTTTGGGAAAAGCCGAAGATGGAGTGACTTAATATCACCCAAGTTCTGACAATTCTGTTGCCCTTTGTATTGGTACATATCAGCTGGAGTGCTAGTGCGTATCTGCAATTTGAGAGTGGCTATAAATCCATTTGTTCAAGAACCCGGCATCCTGGGGCTAATCTTTACCCTTTTAGCTCCATGAGAAAATGATGATTGTACAAGTGACCGTCCATGCAGGGTGTGGTCCCAAGAAGCAAAATGCTGCAAATTGCTTTTGGGAAACATTTGGCTGTGATGACCTGAACTGAAAAGTGGTAGAGCAATTTGGTTTCACGGAAAGCGGTGATTGTGTCAATGCATAACACTGGCGGCAATTCTTTCTGAATGGGTGTGGAGTGCTGGCGGGGCATCCATATCCGGTGTTAGGTTTCTGCGTTTCCCATGCTTCACACGGGGATGGGTTACTGGATTGCAAGTAGGCATATCCTCTTGGTTTTCTTTTTCTTTTCTTTTTTTAAGTTTTATTTATTTACTTAGAGAGAGTGAGCTGGGGAGGGGCAGAGAGAGAGAGAGAGAGAGAGAGAGAGAAGGAATCCCAAGTAGGCTCCACACTGCAAGCATAGAGCCTGATGCATGGCTTAAACTAACAAATAAGATCATTACCTGAGCCGAAATCCAGAGTCAGAAGCTTAACCGACTGAGCCCCCCAGGTACCCCTACCCTCTGTTTTGTGACCCTATGTGCCATGTTTCTGCAAGGGGGATCTTCAATGTTGGAAATGGACGAGCACCTCACTGAAGGTGCTAAAAGCTTCTAGCGAATCTTTGGGGTCCCAAAGAATTGTTTTCATTTCCTGTCGGTACATTTGCCCGCCCAGCTGCTACCCTATATTGCCCCTATCTGTAATTGTCCATGAGTCCTATTAGTGTGTTTGCCTCACATGTTAAAAGTTCAAAATAAATCAAATCATGCTAATAACATTTTCAGAGTCTTAAATCTTTTAATTTTTAGAATTTATTTTATTTTATTTTTTAAAAACTTTTTAATATTTATTTTTGAGAGAGAGAGAGAGATAGCGAGAGAGAGAGAGCGCGCACAAGCAAGAGAGGGGCAGAGAGAGAGGGAGACACAAAATCCAAAGCAGTCTCCAAGCTCTGAACTGTCAGCACAGAATCTGATGCAGGGCTCAAACTCACAAACTGTGAGATCATGACTTGAGCCCAAGTCAGACGCCCAACCAACTGAGCCACCCAGGCACCCCTAGGATATATTTTAAAATTATAATACAAATATATTTCATATAACTTTAAAACCTTTTTAAGAAAAACTTTGTGGCATCTTGACTTTAGTAAAAATGATTTCAATCCCTCCTTTTATTAAAAGAACAAAGGCCAAACACCTGCAGGTATTTTTTTTTTTCCTTGTCCTGGGTGGAATTGCATCTTCCAAAAAGATGTGTTCAAGCCCTAATCCCTCCTACCTATGGGTGTGACCTTATTTAGATATTGGGTCTTTGCAAATGTAATCAAGTTTATGCTAGATCAGGGTAGGCTCTAATCCAGCACTGGCGCCCTTATAAGAAGAGAGAAGTTTGGACAGGGACACAGACACACAAGACGGCGCCGTGTGATCTTGGAGACTGGGGTTGCTGCTTCAAGCTTCTGGTGTGGAGGATTGCTTGCACCCACCAGAAGCTACAAAGGCAAGGAAGGATCCTGCCCTAGAACCTCATGACATCTAGAATCAGGATTTGGAGCTTCCAGAACTGTAAGAGAATACATTTGTGTTGTCTTCAGCAATGCTTTTAGGGGTGTTTTACTGTGGCAGCTCTGGGAAATGAATGCAGCTTTCTCTCCCTAAACCTGGATCATTAGATGTTGTGTCTTCAAGACGATGTTTGCCTTGTGAAGGCTTTATGAACACTTCTGCTTACGTCTGAGACGTGTGAGTTGGATCATACAAATGAATCTTCCTCTCATGGGTTGCACAGAAGGAATTCCAGAAGAATGGCAGCAGCCAAAGCCAAGGCCCCAGCTTACTGGATCTTAGTGCAACAGCCTCGGGGAGAGATGAGAGAGGCTTGCGCTGTTGTTTGTTACTAGAATCTGGAACTGGGTCTCCCCAGGTTGTGTTGCGGTGGTGGTAACAACATGGAAACTCCATTACCAGGCATCTGAATGTCTTGTGAGTTCAATTAAGTGACGTCAACAAAAGTACCCTGGCATAGCTCTTGGTTGACCATTGGTTTGACAAGTTCTATCAAGGAGACAGACATCTGCTATCATTTCATTATTTGGCGATTTGTGGTTTGCAAGTTTTACCAGGCAGGAAGTTAGGACAAGCTCTCATGAGAGGTGCCTGGTCTCACAGATGAAATCATGAACCATGAGTTCCATCCACAATCTAGCTTACAAATACGATTTTATTTTATTTTATTTTTTAATTTTTGCAAAATCAGCCATTATTAAAATTAAGGAACATACTGGCCATAATAAGGCAGAGTGGGTAATTTTATAGCCAGAGATAAAATATACTCCTTTGTAGAGTTCGATCTTGTTGTTTGAAAGATTCCTAAGCATTGTACATTTATTGAAGTCTCAGTCTCCTATCCAGACTACTTTGGTTTTGCTCTTCATCTGTGATGAAAAACTTGGAGACTACAGACTGGGATAGTAGAAAACCTCTGGAACTCAAAACACAATTCAATCAACCATGATAGAAAGATGCAGGATTTCGCCCAGCACAGGGAATGGGGAAGCTAGACATTACTAAGTATGCTAAATAAATATAGGGTAACCCAGCTAAAGAGCTAACATGTCCACTGAAGGATACAGTCAAAAGGAAATCGGCTTCGAAGAAGCAGAATTTGCCCGGGGAGGAGCAGGGATGATATTTCTGAGCGGAGGTGTCTGCCCTCAGTACTCTTCCGAACTTGGTTCATGTTTAAACTTAGTTAAATGAACATTCCGTCTGGGTAGTTTAATGGCGCCTCAAAATCAGAACAGTTCCCAGTATACAGGTATTTTTTTGTAGATAAATGAATAAATGGCTCATCTGTGCCCACCCTCCCTCCCCAAACGTAGAGTCTCCAAATTTCTTTTATTAGTGAATGACACCAACATTCAGATTAATTGTCAAGCTAGAAACGTCTTACAATTGGTCCTTGCCTCTGACTCTGCCCTATCTCACTGATCACCTACCAGAAGTCCCTGCATTCGCTGAAAAACAAACAAACAAACAAACAAACAAACATGGCCTCTGTTCTGCCTCACACCGGGAGGCTCTGGGTTCCTACCTGCCGGCCTGACCACTGACTGCGCAGGCAGCTTGAATCTCTCCTCCAGGGAAACACTCACAACCTTGTGTGCCGCTGTATTTAGATTCCTCTCCCCAGACTGATAACCTCCCCCTTCGGAAAGCCCTTTCTCACTTCTGTATGCGCATGCGCTGCTCGGCCTCTGTCTGCTGAGATCCGGCAGCAATGAGACCACGAATGAATGGAAGACCTTATGGGACCTTGGGGGACGGGGAGGTGGGGGTGCGGTGGGGGTGGCGGCGGTACTGTGGACACACAAAGTGCCATCTCCACCATCTCTGGCTGAACATGGTTTGAGAAGCAGCCCCCCGAAGGCAGGGGAGAAGCAGTGAGTTCAGGAATGGCCCAGAATAGACGCCAGAGAGGTTGGCCTGAAGTGGAGTAATGGAGGTGAGCAGTGTCTGTTACTTGTAAGCCTCGGACAGATGCTTTTTCAGAAGCAGAGGCGTGCCCATTTAACATAGATTGGCACCTGCATTATGACACTTGAGCGTTCACTGCCCTGTGCTGTGCACACAGTCACCGGGGTGGAGGGGTGCACTCAGGAGTGGAGTGGACCGACAAGCCGTTAACAGGGGGCTGCTACTCTTCTTTCCTCCCACAATTGTGCCTTGTAGGTGGAGAGAAAGCACCTGATGGAGTGAAGGTCGCCCACCACCCCCACCCCGAGGGCTGTAGACTTCGCCATGGAAGAAGAACTTTTGGCACCCCACAAAGACTGCTCCGTGGACCTGGAGACCTTCTGCCCCAGAGAGGAAACAATGGTCCTGTCTGGAGTCTGTTTCCGGCCTGCACCCTATGGTCATGCACTACAATCCTAATCAGCATAACTAAGGAAATCCCTTGGTAAAAGCCATAGTACCAGGATAGAACTTCTTTTTATTTAAATGTTTGTTGATTTTTGAGAGAAAGAGAAAGAGACAGAGTGTGAGTGGGGGAGGAGCAGAGAGAGAGGAAGACACAGAATCCAAAGGGACTTCATGCTCCAACCTGTCAGCACAGAGCCTGATTCAGGGTCCAACTCACCAACAATAATTTTATAACCTGAACTGAAATCAAGAGTCTGATGCTCAACTGACTGAGCCCCCCAGTTCCTCCATGATACAACTTTCCACTCATGCTTGAATGTATTTGTATTTTATTGTCTAGGACTGAAAAATCTATGCAGTATATGGGGCATGTGGTAGTTAGGACATTCCTGGCACCAAGAAAGTTCCGGAAGCAGGCAGGTGGGCAGGTGGATGACATGTAGGCATCATGAACCTCTCCACCCACTTCACCTGCGAGCCCTGTTCCAGTCCTCCAGGCTACCATGGGTGCTCCCAACAGCTGTAGGCATGGGGCTCTTGGCAAGTCAGCAGGTGCCAAATTCTAGTTTCCTTTTGTCAACTATGAGTAGACTTTGGTTCATACCACATTTGACATTGACCCTGGGCAATACCCAGGACCAGATAAGGCCTAACACATTTATTGAAATAAATAACTGACCTAGAACCTATTAAATGAATCCTGGCAGGAACTTAGGTCAGTCTTCTGAAGACCTGGCATCTTTTATCAGTGATACCATTTGCTGATAGATGGTCTGTGGTAGAGTCATTTTTTATTCTCTAGAATGGTGGTTACGTAATCCTGGCCTGTGGAAAAGGGCTGTTCTGTGGCTAAGTTATTAATACTCTGTAGGGAGTAAAATAGAAGCTATGGAGAGAGTCTCTCCATTAACTTCAGTGCACTCACATAGTCTCAATCAAGTCTTTCCTATATATTCTGGAGTTTGAAAATACCCTTCCTACCTCAATCCAAGCTTGAGCAAACAGACAATTCCAGAATGTAGAAAATTCTACAAGACAGCTTGCCTAAATTGTTCAAAAGAGTCAATGTCATGAACAACAAATGATTTTTTTTTAAACACATGGATCAAAAGATGCTGAAGAGATATAGCAGTATCAGAAGAGATATACAGTAGATGGAACTTGATTAAATCTCAAATGGGAAAAAATCTATATAGAGATTTTGGAAAGAATTGGCACAATTTAAATATGAACTGTTTATTAGGTGACATTGAATTCATGTTAACTTCCATGGGACAACAGTACTGTGGTTGTTTTGGAGAATTAAAATTTTTTTCATGTTTATTTATTTATTTTGAGAGCAAGAAAGAGAGAGAGAGAGGGCACATACACACAAGCAGGGGAGGGGCAGAGAGAAAGAGCATGGGAGGGACAGAGAGAGGGGGAGACACAGAATCCAAGCAGTCTCCACATGGTCAGCACAGAGCCCCATGCAGAGCTTGAACTCACAAACCACAAGACCATAACCTGAGCCAAAATCAAGAGTCAGACACTTAACCAACTGAGCCACCAGAACCTCAGAGAATTTTTTTTTCTTACGGATTCAGGACAAAGTATTCAGGGTCAAAGTGTCATGACATCATAACTTTCAAATAGTTCTGCAGAAAAAAAAGGTGGAGATAAAGCAGATGTGGACAAATGTAAAGAATTTAGGGGATGGATATTCACTATGATGTTATTTCAGCTTTTCAATAGGGCTGATAACTTACAAAATAAAAAGTAGGCAGAGAAGACTCAATTACTCTTGATAAAACGTTTTATTGGCACTATGTGTTTGGACTGTGCTCTCTTGCATGATGTGAACTACTTTAAAATGTAAATGTTGGGGTGCCTGAATGCCTTAGTCAGTTAAGCATCCGACTGCCGCTCAGGTCGTGATCTCACGGTTTGTGAGTTTGAGCCCTGCGTCAGGCTCTGTGCTGACAGCTGAAAGCCTGGAGCCTGCTTTGGATTCTGTGTCTCCCCCTCTCTCTGTCCCTCCCATGCTCATGCTCTGTCTCTCTCTGTCTCTCAATAATAAACATTAAAAACTTAAAAAATAAATAAAATGTAAATGTTTTGGAAACAAACAGCTCACCAGTCCCTTTTCCTGTATAAAATGATAGCCATGGGTAAGGTTGTGTTGTATTAACATCCAAAATAAAAACTTGGGAACTCCACATTGGTTCTTCTACTTTTTCTTCTTCTTAATGTTATTGGTCCATGGAATATAGATGTCTAGAGAGTGCTGCCCTAGTGGTTGGCTCATGCTGTTTGGTTCTAAACATTCTTTGTGTCATGGCAAGTACAGAAAATGGTAACATGTGTATGGCCAATGGGGTGAGGCTGCTAATGTCTGAAGGCAACTAGTTTAGAAGCTCTGGCCACCCCCAGGATGAAGCAGTCACCACTTGGCATACCCAATGGCCATCTGGGCCACACAGTGTGCCATTGTCACAGGTTGACAAACTCTGCTTCCATGCAAAAATTGTGTGTTTTAGACACAATTTGAAGTGTTTGCTTGAAAAGAGCTATCTAGGGGCACCTGGGTGGCTCAGTCATTTGAGAGGTCTGACCCTTGCTTTTGGTTCAGGTCATGATCCCAGGGTTACTGGATCAAGCCCCACATTGGGCTCCGAGCTGAGCATGGAGCCTGCCTGAGATTCTTGCTCTCGCGCTCTCTCTCCCTTTCATTCAACCCCTCTCTCTTGACTGTGCGTGCACTCTCTCTCTCTCAAAACAAACAAATAGACAAACAACAAACAAAAAGCTACCTAGTATGTGTTCAACCCACTGTGGATTCATACTTAGGACACAACGGGGTTGAGGTATCATTGTGTATCCGCAGTTGCCCTAAACACCAGCGCAGTGACCTATCTTTCTAACATGCTGCTGTCTGCATCACGCATCCCAGCACTTGTTATGATGTTGTAACGAGGTTAACTATGAGGCAAACTCCTACAGGAGCATATGGAACAAACTCAGGAGCTAATGTTCTCTCTCTGGCTTTTGTGATTCAGTCCAACTTGAACGTATTGCTATGACACAAGAGATGAGTCTGAAAACAGAAGCCAAGAAAGGACAAGTTAACCCAGTTTGATCCAAACCTTTTTCACGAAGCAACATTTTGCATTTAAAGTTCAGTGTTCTGAAGTTCTAAAGAATTAATATAAATGTATTTAAATGTCTCTGTTTGGAGGCTGCTCTAATGAAGAGGAAAGAGCACTACTGGGCTTACAAAGTGGTTTCTTAACTCTCCTGGTGCATCTGGACAGTCTGGTGAGCCTCTTCCAAACACACGCTCCCGGGTCTTTATTCCTAAGAGATTCTTATTCAGTTGGCCCAGAATCTCCCACCCTGATGATTGATTGTAAAAAATGGAAGCCTAAAGTGCTTTACAAATATGAGACCCATTTTATTATGCAACTACTATAATTTCCTTCCTGCCTTCTCCTCTTAATTTCCTGACTTGGGTAACTGATTCCATTCAGAATGGAGTTTTTCTTCTGGAATCCCTGTGCTCTTATTCTTTCTATTGCTCAGCAAGGACCCACGTACCTGTGGTTAGCTCCAAAGAGGTAACTGGGAAGCAGTTGCATGAGAATATGTGAGCACGCTACCAACTGAGTGTGCCTTCTTTCTGAAGCCAAGTATTACTGTTGCTGTGGCCTCTTTGGTCTAGATTAACCATCTTTTTGTTTCTTTCCATTCATATAGGCACCTCAGTGTTCTCTGCATTGACTACATATCTACACTGTGTGCCAAATAAGATACAGAAAACAGTTGGGTGGTTGCTTCATTTCAGACTCCTGTTCCTTTTTCATATTATACATTTGATGGTCCAGCTACAAACCTGTAAATAAGATGATTTATTTATTTTTTAAATATTTATTATTTTTTAAATTTCTTTTGAGAGAGAGCACACGCTTGTGAGTGAGGAGGGGCAGAGAGAAGGAGGGAGAGAATCCCAAATAGGCTCTGAGCTATCAGCATATTAGCTGAACCCAGGAACCAGGAGATCAGGACCTGAGCCAAAATCCAGAGCCAGACATTTGACCAATTGAGCCTCCCATGCGACCCAAGGTTGTGACTTTAAATTGATGCTGAAGTCTCAGCATCAGAACTGATATAGCTGCTGTATCCAAGATATAGCTTGTATGATCCAGGACAGTAAAAACCCCACAGATCCAAGAATCCTATCATGAGGAGGAGGAGGGCTAACCCCACAGTGTTTACTCTCTGTCCGACCCTGTTCTTTATTCTTTCTGCCCATTGATGCACTTAATCTTCACCTCTGGGTTCCATACAATTACTATCATCTGTATTTTACAGTTTACAGATGAGAAGCCTGAGGATGGGTTGGTTCTGCACTTGATTTTGCCATTAATAAGCTATGTGAGCTTCGATATGCTCTGAGTGCTTTCTGATTGGATTAATGAGTCTGTACTAATGATCTCTGTTCTCTGTGTTTCTAACCAAGGCTAGCCACTTTTGTTCATTTATCTTACTGGTTTGGTGCAGTGATTTATTCTTTTCTATCCTAGCCCTGCTTTGTTTTCTATTACCCTCTTTTCCTACTTCCTCAGATCTTCAACATTTTGACGGTCTTCACTTCTAGATGTAGATAGCTCACCTATGTGTACCAGCCCCGGAGTTCGGGTACTATTTAGGAACTGAATGTAAGGCTTGGAATATTAGTGAGCCAAGCAATGTCATTTTCCTGAAAATAAGTAAGAAGGAGGAAAAATTACAGCAATAGTGCTGATGGAACCTTGGCTTCTCAGTGTGGTTATTGCCATCTTTTATAGCATTTTCCTAAATATTGCTTATATAACTGCTAGTTTACTTGTGATTTAAAGAATCAGAGTATACTGAGGCACCTACTGATGAAGGAACTATATTAGGATTTGTCTTCTTCCAAAATTGAAAGTGTGGACAGTGGGATTGGGGAAGTAGTAGAAATGTAGTCAATAAACTTAAGGCACCTGAGGTACCCTATTTACTCCAAATGGCTGGAGATCGATGCACAGTAAGTCCATGGTGACTTACTCATTCCAGAGAAACAACTAACTAAAAGGGAAGCTAAATGTCATGAGAACAAATTTCAGTCGTTTGGATCTTTTTATCTGCTTTGTCACTGGGACCTTGAAATGTGTGGCTTTCTATTTTTTACCAGTAGATCTGAATGTTCTGATGGTCATCATATTAAAAAACTGATGTAAAACAAAAGGCTTGGTAGGCGATGAAAAATATTCTCAGCTGTGTATGCCTCCGTGGCACTTGTGACACTCAATTCTGTACTTTACATGAAACCTTGAAGTTTATGGATTCCTCCAAGTATTCAAATGACTCACATCGATGAAGGCGGTAAATATGTTGGGCCAAAATACCATTGGAAACATCTTTGTCAGCAGGGAGCAGAAGTTATATTAATTAAAATGTTCTGAGAAGATACAGGGTACACTCCCAACAAGTCATAAAACTATTTTCATCCTAATTAAGGATGTTCCCTCTCAGCATCTTGGAACGTAGGGAATTAGAATAAAAAAAAGTCTGTGGCATTTCTGGAAGTAGGGTCAGCAGATTCAGACTGGATCCCTCAAGTTAGGAACTTGGGCATATTTTGATCAAAAGCCACCATTTTGATTGGTTGATGTTTATCCAGTCTCCTTTCCATGTTCAGGACAGATTATGAAAAGGAATGGAGTGAAAAGATCAGAAACAGATGAGATTCGGGTAGGAGAGCGAAGGACTTGGGATACTGAGAAATGATCACTGACTCTATAAGGGGAAAGTATGATTGAATCGATGGTATTCTACCCAGACAGGAATACTGGCATGTTCTGACCCACATGTGTTTGGACCTTCAGCCTACAGACCCTTATCTGGGAAGAAATGAAGTCACCAGGAAGTCACTAGGCAGATTCATTCATTTTAGGGTAATTTGGTGATTTCCTGTGGAACCTTAGTATTTTCTGTGTGCATTTTGAAACCTCATAAAGCTGTTGAGACACCTCACTGTACTTCACCACATGTAGAGACTGAGTAAAATTTTTGGTTGTAATTGTGAGCCATTTTATCTGCTGTTGAGAACTTTGTCGTTAATGCTTTGAAGGACTAGTGAATAGATGCAACTTCCATCGTTGGAAATGGCAGGTTAAATAATCCAAGCTGAATAAACAGGAGGTAGCATGGTGTCCTCTGGACCTCACATTCCTGGTAAGGCATCAATTTTCATATGACAGACTCTGGGCTCATCCTCTACATCTGAAAATGATTCAAGAGCAAAGAATCTGTTGAAAAGTTCAGAGATTAAGTGTTAGTGCTCCTTAAGAAAGGCCTTCCTAAATGAGAACAGAAAAGAAAAAAGAAGAGAAGAGGAAAACGCTACGTTTGGGTTTGCAGTGATACAGAATCCTGAGCTTTTGAGTATGAAAACGCTTTTTTTTTCAACCTTAAAGATGAAAGCTCATTTTTATCCAAAGAATGGTTTGCGTTGGCACTGGCAACTGGCACTGGCAAACTGACATTTGAGAGAGGGGAGAGAGTCAGCTTCTGGTTGGAGGGCAAGTTCCTTGCTTCATTCCACCGGTAAGTGGCTCAATAAGCCCGGCCCTACCCCCACATGCACCCTTGGTTAATATTAACACTAACCCAGAAAAGGGGAGTGGATGACACATGCATCAATCCACACATGTAACTTTGTCAATTAAAGGCCAATAAACAGGCAGCTTAATAGAACATTATGCCATAGATTACTCTAATCGGCTGGACATATTGATTTGTGCACATTCTCAATTTGTTTATCTGAACGAAGTTATTTTTTTTTAATTAGTTCTCCAATTTATTGTTGTGTCCCATGACTTCTGCAATATTCTCTTCTATACAGGAAAGGCCCTACCACAATGAACGTTGAGCTGGTTCCTGAGAATGAGTTTAATACAACCAAGAGGACATTGACCAACTTTATGTTGCTAGATAAAGTTGTGGTGGCAAAAAGATTGGCGAGTGCGATGTGAAACGGTGGTAAGGGGGATTTTTGCCTGGATTCCATCTAAATACATCTCAAAAAATTGTAAAATAGAATCTACCAGCTAAAACTAATGAGCACAGAACTGCATTGATTTGGCCCAGGGTGGACAGATAGAACATCTGGCACATTTGGCACCAATGACACAGCTGGCATTGTTGGAAACGTCTCTGCAGAAGGTGCAGATGCAGAGATGGGAGAATTGGTACAAACAGTGCAGATGGAGCAGTTGGAGCAGATGACAGTGGGCAGAGCTGGCGAAGCTGGCACAGGTGTCATAACCTCAACAGCTGGCACGGGTTGTGACAATCCTGGGATTTCTTAGTACGAGGCACATGTTCATTTTGGCTTTGGCTGCAAAGAGATAAGAGCATTTTATAATTAGTAAATGTGCCATTTAAAAAAGAACTTCCCCCCCTCCATCCTTAAGGACATCTACCTCCAACTGTTAAAGCTTGGGATATAGAACATTTTTGCAAATTAGAATTTCCCAGAGAAAGCCATAATTGATAAATGCAGATTTCAGAGAGGAAACAGTTCGATATTTTTGTTCGGACAGAGATGAAATCCATGAATGGGATTTCTTCGCGGTAGTTTTGAGGGAAAGAAAGGTCAGATTTGGGAAAATGAAAGCACACTTTGCATTTCCACCACGATTTGTTATCAAATTAGCTGCTATTTGTTTCCGAAATAGAGGGAATATTTCCCAATTATATGACATTTCCTGGAGAATCACGCTTGAAGACGTGGTTCAGAATTGGAAACTGATCGACAGAACAGGTTGGGAAAACAGAAAAAAAGTGCTGGAATACATAATATGGAGAAATCATGAATTGCCACTTTCAAATACCAGTGGGACTTGGCTCTAATTTCATTTAAAATGCTATAATTCGGGCTTGCATTAAAAATACAATATAGTCTAATCTTTTGGGCAATGACATTTAATGCCAGATGAAAAGTTGTTAGAACAAAGCAACTTGTTTGTCAGTGGCTAGAAATATCACTATTTTCTTCTTATATTTTTGTTGTAACAAAAGTCTGTTTGTACTATGGGAAAGCCAAAAAATATTACCTAATTACAAAATAATAAAAGCATAAGAAAGGATTAAACTATGGGTTCTTAAATTTATACGCATGTTCTCTTGAACACAGTAGGGGCTTCATAAATTCCTGATGAATAAATGAACGTATGGTCTAAGAAGTACCAATATTCAGAAATTTAAGAAATCAATGATCATTTTCTATATCAATGACAAATCTTCCATTAGAAAGAAGTAAGGTGAATTAGGTCTCAGTACTCCTTAAAATCTTGAACTTGACACGTGCATTTTAGTCAACTTCCTTCCCGGAAGAGAAACCATAAATGTGAAAGATTAGTTGGATGTTATGTACCCTCTGTCCTCAAGTAAACCCAAATTCCTTTAGGATTTCCAGTTCATATTGAACTAAAATGAGCATAATAAATCCATCTTCCAGTCATAATCAGTGCAACACAGTGAGAATGTTTTATATGTGTTTTGAGACTTTGGGGAAACTGCTACTATAAGGGTTAATTATTTCAAACTGGATGTCAAGTTCTTGACCATTAAAAACATACTGTCTTTGTTTCCAGATGACCTTTGCATACGGTTACTTACACTTAATTAAAAAACAAAAAGCAAAAAAATCCCAACAATTGTGGAAAGTCATTTAAGTATATTTGGTTTCAATTTCTCCATTACTTCAACTTTGTTATAACCTCATGTTGAACCCAACTAAACTGTTCTTATTATTCAGAACTTGTCGTCTCTTAACATTAGTTCATTTCTTGAGATGACAAAAGTGTTTCTGCTTAACACAGATAAAATACCTTAATTTGTTAACTGTGCTTCTGTGACATAGAGCAAGTAAGAGAGGAGGAGGGAAGAGGGCTTACTGTTCTCTCCGGGCACAAAGATGATGACAATTGACTCAGTTTAAATGAACAGGCTGGAAATGTCCACCTTGTACCTCTTCGCCTGATTTGAAACTCTGCTTCGTGGTAACCCCAGATGAACGTTGCTTCTGATCAATAAGTGCCATGTGAAAAATGATAAACTCAGGAGAGTAACAAATAGGCGTATTTCCAGGATTTGTCTTCCTAGGGGTCGGCAAGGGTGTTTCTGAAGGACGAGCATGAGGGTGAGTCATTCCTTTGAGCCTCTGCCTTCCTTGGGAATTAAACGAAAATTAAACATGAAAGACGCAGGCTGCTGCGGCAGTGTGATTCCTTCATCGTTGTCCAGCCACTGTCTGTTTCTAAGCACATTGAACTTTCCCATTTATTGGCATCTCATCTTATGTAAATATCCTTTTTCTTCTCTTAATGTGTCTTCATGCCGCCCTACAAGTGGTTGCTGCACGTTGTGTCTCTCCACTGTCCCTGGGACAGCTTCGCTTCTCTGCACGTGGCAACCTGGGATATGGTTTGTGCTTAGACTTTAAAAAATCTGTTATGTTAGTAAATTAAGCATATCCATTTTATATAAAGCCACTTACAAATGCGAACAAAAACCCAAGGGGAATGTATACATTAATTTCAAGAGCCGAGGGACATCATCATCTCCTACCACCTTCTCCGCATTGTCCCAATGGTCCCCACATCCTCTTTGGGGCCATGAGTGTCCACTCACCCACTAGGTCTGGCACCAAGCTTGTTTGTGAGATGGCAGTGCTTTTCCGCCCAGGACCCGCTGCAGAAGGCTGTTCTCTGATTGTTGAGATGCAACAACCCAACACTAAAGTGACCCTGTCTTGTCAGCCTATTGGAAGTGGGGAAGAAGGGGAAGACAGGTAAGGATTAGTTGGAGTCTTTTATTTTTTACTTATGGAAACCAGAGTAGTCCCATATGGAGATAGTGGGCTATTGCCTCACTGCAGCTCAGAACAGAGATTATTTTTGATGATTTGTAGTGTAGAGCTCGCAAGATTTATTCCAAAACGATTATGCTGGTAATGATCATTGTGTTGTGAATAAACAATTCACTGAAGTGTAGATACATTTACTCATGTATTTAAATTTTCAGTACAAAAAAAAAATAACAACATACAAACGAAGTAGATAGACTAGAATGATGAGTTCTCAGGTGTCCATCACCTGGACTTAGCAATTATTCCTATTTTGTCAATTTTCCTTCATCTCTCCCCCTGCTCTCCACTCACACTTTCCTCCTCCTTTTCCTGGGGTATTTTAAAGCAAATTCAGAATGTCATTTCACCTTGAAATACTTTACTATTCATCCCTAATAGACAAGGGCAACTTCTTGAAACACAATGAGCAAAAATAACAATATTTCTTTGATGTCATCTCATTCCTGGTCCATCTTCAGAGTCCCCTACTCTGAGTCCCTTATGTGGGATCAAAGCAGATCCCAAACAGCGTCCTAATAATGTCTCTTAAGTTTATTTTAACTCCTCTTTTTTTTTGTTTCATTGATAGTTGGATAAACCAGATTATTTGTCCTTACTATGCCCTATACTCTGAATTTGATTAGTTGCTTCCCTGTAAAGACATTTAACCTGGCTCCCATCCCTGTATTTCCTGTACACTGATATGTGCAGCTTTAGGCTTAGTTAGATTCAGGGTCAAGCTTTAGGCCAGAATATTTCATCTTTGGTGCTATCATTACTTCCTATTGTATCATGGAGCTTACAGTATGTGGTTGTCCACTTTCAGTGATGCTGAGACTGGTTGGCGAGTTCTATAATCTTGACCCTTAAGACTATATTCATCAATTCTCAAGCTTCTTTTCCCATATGGATATCTCAATATCTTTATAAAATCACTAGAGAGTCCTTCAATTGTTAACAAAAAAATCTTTGTTATTTTTTTAAAGATTTTTTAAAAAATGCTTATTTATTTTTCAGAGAGAGTGAGTGGGGGATGGGCAGAGAGAGGGGGAGACAGAGAATCCCAGGCAGGCTTAGTGCTGTCAGCGCAGAGCCCAACATGGGGCTCGAACTCATGAGCTGTGAGATCAGAACCTGAGCCGAAATCAAGAGTCGGACGCTTAACTGGCTGAAGTGATCTGTTATTCTTTGTGTTAGAGAACTGCCACTGGGCAATGTCAAGTTTTCATAGACACACGTGCGCGCGCACGCACACACACACACACACACACACACACACGCACAGGCACAAACAGACACACACACACACACACACACACACACAATGGGAACTTTTCCATCACATACATATACATTGTTGGAGGCTGAATCTAAATTATAACATGCTTTATATGTCCAAATGCATAGGCCATTTGCAGATTGACCAATGAATAGTAGTAGATCAGATCACTGATCAGTTAGCAATTATAGTGATTAGAGTAAGTATTTGTAGTCTGGTCAATTTCATCCATATTTCTCTTCATGGACATGTAAGCAGTCTGCAAGTGGTATGTCCAGTGATTTCAGGAATGCTGATGGCTAAATAAAAGAATTTAACTATTCTATTCCATTATTCATTATTTAGAAATTCATCATAGTAATTATCCAATATTTGATCATTTTACTGTGGTAGATCTTTTTTTTAATGGTATATCATTGATAAAGAAATAGAATAAATGGAGGGGTGTCTGTGTGGCTCAGTTGGTTAAGTGTCTGACTTTGGCTCAGGTCATGATTTCACAGTTTGTGGGTTCGAGTCCTGTGACCGCTTGCTCAGAGCCTGGAGTCTGCTTCAGGCTGTGTCTCTTTGCCTCTCTGCCCCTCCCCGCTCATGCTCTGTCCCACTCTATCTCTCAAAAATAAATAAGTGTACTTAAAAAAATTAAAAGAAAATAGAATAAATGGAAATATAGCAAAAAATGTAGACACATGATTCCAAAATATAAACATTCAGCTTAAAAGCTTATGATAAACTGCATAGTAAACTTGATTCACAGAATAAATGCAATTAGAAGTATATGCAATCACAAATTTCTAATGTTTTAATATCTTTAATTCTTGTGTTTCCTGATCTGCTTGAAAATGGAAGTGTTCATATCACTGGTCTAGGATTAAAAAATACAAAATTCAGTGTTTTTCCAGTGGTGACTAAAAGTAACTGTAAAAACTCTTGGTAACAATGAATCATTTCAAGTTTTTGTGAAGCCTTAATTATGAAAAATGTCTTATTTCTGCAGGAAGTCTGAGGCTTTGCTTCCATTATTTCATTTGATGGCAGCTCGTACCCTGTGGGGGAGGGCATATGAAGAGAGCTGTGACAGAAGGTCACATGTGGTAGCAAGGCCACAGAAGTGATAAAGGACAAAGACTTCCATCAGGATCACTGCTAAGTCCAGTTTGAACTTACTGCATTCTGTTCTGGAAAGAAAGTATTTAACTTTCTGCTGTCTGCAGAGCTTCCATTATTCTGAACCCTAAGCCTGTCCAATGTGCTGAAGAAGCTTCCGGTTTGAATGCTCCGCCTGCTTCCGGTTCCAGGGAGCTTTGGTCAACATCTTTCCACAGTCGTCTTTCTGCCCCCTGGCAGAGGACATTTCATTGCCTTGTAATTCTCTTATCTCTCGGGCATCTCTCAGCTAAAAACCTCTTCCTCCTTTGAATGCTCACTGGGAAGCTGGATTTTTATGTGGTTTTCCCTTCCTTCCTTTGTTTTGTGAGAACAGAAAAAAGCTGGAGAGAGATAAGGCACTTTTGTAAAATATTCATAAGAGCTTTGATTTTTTTTTTATCTTTCTCTTCCCCTTCAAATATGAAAAAGTTATCCTTGGCAACCATCTATTTAGTTTCTTTCCCTCTCCTTCCTGGAAAATGCCCCATCTGTGTTGGGAAGTATTTCTTTATGAAGCTCCACTAGTTTCAGCATGACTTCTGATGTTGACCCAATTTTTTAGAATTGCCGATCTTCTTCTTTTACTTCCATGTTAAAAAAAATACATTGAATTAGAAAATCATCATGTGTAAACAGAGATACATATTGCTTTTCTTAGGATGTTTTTCTAATCCTCTAATAAGACTATGACCAATGAAATTGAGAATTAATGTTTTCTACCTGTGTAGGACCTCATTTTTCTGTCTTTTCATTGGATATGGAGAAAAGCATATGGTGCTTTTGAGACAATTGCTTAAGTGAATTTAGGGAAAGATTAAGACCTTGCAATAACTGAGCCCAAAGGAGAAACAGTAATAGGGCATCTCTTCGAAGATCTATGGTTTGTATTGTTTGTAAAAAACTTCTTGCCAGTTATTTTATTCACTTTAACAAATGAAGGGAAATATATTTAAATTGTAACCAAAAAAGAATCAGAATGGCATTAGGAAATCCCTTAAGAGTAATTGTGTTAATACCAGAGAATGGCTCCTTTTTTTAATGTTTTTTGTTTGTTTGTTTTTGAGAGAGAATGGAAGAGAGAGAATCCCAAGCAGGCTCTGTGCTGTCAGTACAGAACCCAACTCAGGGCTCAAACCCATGAACCGTGAGATCATGACCCAAGTGGAAACTAAGAGTCGGATGCTTAACCAACTGAGCCACCCAGGTGCCCCATCAGAATATAATTCTAAGAAACTCTTGGAATCTTTAAGAACGACACTGACACAGAGCAGTCCTTCATCTCTGACCACTGGGAGGCTGAGTCCTGAACTGGAGGCTCTCCAGAAAACCAGGTCTATGTTTTTACCTACATAACCTCACACTCTCTTTGCTTTACAGAGACCCCTGTTCCATAGGGCTGAGATTTTTTTTTTAATCATCTGACTCTAAACTTGGGCCATTTCTTCTTTCCTCTTCCTCCTCTCAACTTCCTCCTCCATCTTCACAACGACAGACTGCCCTGGGTAATTGCTGTCTTTTGTAATTGTTCTATCTCCAAATTGGCTGATTAAGGGAGAGACCCAGCTGCCCATCAAAATGGTGTCAAGTGGCTGAAGCAACCTTCCCCGAGCTGGAGAAAGTTAATTGCACTCTCTGAGGCTGTCCCAGTAGGAGAGGTGCCGAGAAGAGCCCTGGGAATCCCTGTTAGTGCTATTTTTTTTTTTTCTGAGCTTGTCCATTCGTAACCTAGAAAAAAATGTAGTAAACAGCATGTTAATTAGATTTACAGATGAAATTAAATAAAAAAAAAGTTGGAAACACACCAGTGAATAAAGAAAAAATGCTACACAGGGTTTCTGAGCCTAAAAATATGGAAAAGATCAAACAGAATGAGAATTAAGGTAGACAGGTGTAACCCCAGTGCTTTGGAGGAGAAAGAGACAGGCTAGAGGAGGAAGCAGCAAGAGGGAAAAATCCAGAAAACAGTAATGCCAGAGAGACCAGGGGAGAGTGGACAACAAATTAGACATGTTTGCAGTATGCCAAGGAAGCTAATGTGATTTGGGGCTGTATGTGTAGAGACATCACATCATGAGGGAGAGGTGGAGTAATTTAGTGCATTTGGCAGAAACACACCTGAAATATTGTGTTCAGGCCTGTGTGTCTTGGGGGCACACAGATATAAAGAAGAGCTAGAGGGAAATCAGCATAAAGCAACAAAGGTGATTAACAGGTGACAGGCTGATGTTTCGAATAATGGACTGTGCAGTTTGGCTTAAAAGAGACACAAGAATGGACCTTTTAAGTTGTAAGAGTGTCTTCCTGACTTTTCACCTAGGAGTCAGGAATTATTAAAGCATAATTAGTATAAAAGTATATAATCTAGTTTAACAGCACTGAAACCGACAACAAAGAAAACTTCTTGTGAATAAAAACGATGAGATCATATTTCGAGGGGCGTCAAAGGAGGGCGAGGCTAGAAAAATAGGAGTTTACATTGTTATCATACTTTTCATTCCAAAGCCGCTGAATTTATGCTGGCCATGACCCCTCAACACTGAAGATTTCAGTAGAACCCCAGAAGCCTCCCTGGATGCCCGCTCCTCTACAAAGTTTTGCCCAAAGGTGCACATTTAACAATTTTCCCTTGTAAATGCTAGTAGCAGATGGCTTGCCCTCCTCGCCCTTTTTGGGGGCTCCTGACACCTGCAAAGGCAGTGACCCAAAGCGACAACTGGTCTGCCATATCATCTCTCTGTGTGGCTGGAGGCTGTCATTCAATCTGAGGATTGGCTTCTGATGGCAAAGGAAAGATGAATCTAATTTTAAGAAAAATCTCAAAATGATAGCAGCATTTTGTACTAGCTAATGAGGCTAATTTGTTCTTAAAATACAAGTAGCTGTGTGTCCTAAATTAAAATTCCCTTCTGATGTAAATACAGAAGATATAAATATGGAGAAGAGATGTGTGCTGTATTTCTCATTTTGCAATTTGGAGCCCATTCTAAAAGGAACTGTTAGAAAAGTGATTTTTATTCTCTAAGTTCGGGGAGACCTTTACTTCCTAGCTTCAAGTACATGGAAAGACAATATTAGCAGGACTTTTACAAGAAGAAGAAGGTAGGATGGTGTCTTCCCAGCTAGAGATTATAAAATGCATTGTCCTAGAGATGATTTCCTAAATCAATGCGATTCTCGACTTCCTCATCTGGAAAATGAACATGGGGGAGTGTATGGCTTTCACAGTAATTAAATAGCCCACTGACAAATGCTTATTAACATTTAGGTATTTAATTAAATCTGCCAGAGAGAAAAGTTCTTATTCCTAAATCAAGGGGTTTCTCTGCCTCTATTCACTGTGGTGGGGAAAGTAATTCTCAGGTGGTCTTGCTATAGAAAGTCGTCTTATTCTTTTCATTTTGAATTTGATACAAAGGACACAGCAGAGTCTTTGGGTAAATGAAAGCAAACAATACAATGAAAAACCTTAAAATATAAATAGCATTAATTTTTCTAAAGACTGTTCGATCAGCTATTTGAAACGATATTTCACACTGCATTCTAGAAGAAATAGATACTCTCTTAATGGGGCAATAATGTTTAATGCATAGACCAAGAAATTAAAGAGGGCAAGTATCTAAAGTGTCCTTTAATATATAGTTTATCTAAGGGATTTATTCTACCCTTTCACACTAGATGTTTGCTTCTGAACACTGGACTCTGATTTTTCCCCCCACGTAACAGGAGAATGAGCTGCCCCAGCTTTATATCATGCTAAGTTCAGATCTAGGGACCAGAAAAAGTTATATTGCCTAGATTAATTAATTGGTGAGTTATGTCTGGGATTTTGAATGCATCCGTGGCAGATAAACGAGGCCCTTTTTGACACCTATAATTCACTTTAAAGCAAATAAAACTGTTCCTCCAACGAGTTTTAACTGCTCTTCACTAACCAATCCATGTCTTCATAACCGACCACAGAAGAGCCACCTCAGCTTTAAAAAATCTGAGTGCTTAGACTAAAGATTCTTTTTCCCCTGCTTTCCATCCAGATTTGGCCAAAGTTTCTCAAAAATGTACTCTTCCCTACTACGCATTTTCTTCTTTACTATAGTACTGTTGAAAAATTTGGTGTAACACTGGTTATTGAAGTTGGAGGAAGAGTATGCGAGGTCGAAGGAAGATCCCTGTCTGGAACCTGGCGGCTTAGATCCAAGTCACTAACATGGTAGACACATTTCTCCAGCAAATGCGAACTCCTCACAGTGGTCGCAAGGCCCTGCCTGATCGGCTGCTCTCTGCGTCTCCAGTCTTGTGGTGTGACACTGTCCCAGTTTTGGCCACGCTGGCATGCTTCCTCAGGTTCGAATACCCTGTCTTTTCTGCCTCCAGGCCTCTGCGCTTGCAGTTCCTTTTGGCGGAAGGCTCTTCCCCTAACTCTGAGTGGCTGTCTGTCTCCTCTTTTGGGTCCCAACCTAAAAGTCACTGGGTCAGAAAGGACTTCCCTGCATGCTCAGTGCTGCCCCCTTTTCTGTAACTCTCTATCACATCACCCTGTTGTCTCTGCACCCCCCCTCCCCCTTCTGCTTCTTCCTCCTTTTCCTCCATGGCACTTAACAAAGTGTCCTGCTTGAGTGACTGTCTCCTCCCCTAAAGCATGCGTTCCATGAGACAGAGCACTTGCCTGCCTTGTTCTTTGCATTGGAGAATAATACTTGACCCATAAAGGTGAGCCGATATGTGTTAAATGTTAGACAAGATTTTATAGAAATGTCTCTACACAGTTTCCAAACATTTTTTACTTGTAGAAATGGAGGAGGAAAGAAACAAAAGTAATTGTCTTTGAATACACTGAAGCATGTATCATAAGTACAGCTGTATCAGACTATCAGGATATAATAGACATTGCCAACTTCAGCAGACTCATCTGAATATATGTGTGGATGCCAGAGTACCACCATCAGAAAAACAACAAACCAGTAAGCCGGATTCTCGTGGAAGCAAAGGAAA
This sequence comes from Mungos mungo, assembly GCA_004023785.1. Classification (NCBI taxonomy): domain Eukaryota; kingdom Metazoa; phylum Chordata; class Mammalia; order Carnivora; family Herpestidae; genus Mungos; species Mungos mungo. The sequence goes on from PISW01008049.1 coordinate 47,918, forward strand.
TTGGAGGACTGACGAAAGGTTACAGGCTGAAAGGTCCTTGAGGTCAAGAGCCTTCTTTTCAGTAACTCTCTGGAGCGTCTAGAACATGGTAGGACATAGAACGCATCCATAACCCACAGAAGGGGCTGAAATAGAATGGTCTGTTGTCATGATGGATGACAGGCCAGTGGGGAGGATGTGAAGTCGATTCCATTCTCAATCGAAGGGCATTGCCGGTACAAGGCATCTAGCACGCCCCCCCCCCTTGCCTTTCCCAAATAACAGAGGCCTGAAATGAGGAATAAATCCGTGGATATGAAGGAGGCACCCAGGCCCACCTCAAGGGCATATCATGCAGAAAACAACAGCAGCAACAACAACAACAACAAAAAGTGCATTTCCCCAACCCTTATACATCTAAGTACTTGTAAAGACTCCTGGTCAACCATGCCATGGTCCTAGGGGGAGCAAGGAAGTCTCTACCAGGGTCATTGCTACAAGGGCAAAGGGAAAGCCTGCTCTCATGGCAGCAATAGGGGAAAGGGCCTTCTAAAGGGCTGGTGTCATGTAAGTGCTGCACATACTCATCAAGGCCCCACCACAACCCTGGGAAATACATCCTCCTATCCTTAACCTTTTTATGGAGGAAGAGACCAAGACACAGAAAAGGGAAGCAATTTGCCCAAGATCAGTCGGCCAGCAAGTGGCAGGGCCATACTTGAACCTGGACAGGCTGGCTCCAGAGCCTGTGGAGACTGAGAACACTCCTGTTTTGGGGAGATCTCGGTTTTGAGGATACCCTCCATATATTCTATCGCCGAGGGCAGGAAAATCAGGATCAGATATGAGGGAGGGACTTAAGGCAAACAGTGCCTCATCATGCCTGAGCAACATGGTAGAGAGAGTATGTAGTGATCCAGCCATAGTCAGCCACCTCCAAAGAGATGGATGTAGAGAGGCCTGCTTCTTTCTGTGAGCACCATAGCATTATGCGGAGGGCAGAAAGGAAAGCGTCATGACTTCCTGAATGGGGTCCACCTGGCTCTCTGCTGCATTCCAAAATGATGCTTGTTGGTAACACTTATCCCACAGGCCTTGAATGTACCAGGAGAGGCAACCCGGCAGAGAGGAAGGGGTGGACAGGGACCCAGGAAAGAGGCAGTCCTGGATTTAAATCCTGGCTCTGCTACTTAGTTAGCAGCATGACTGTTGGCAAGTTATTTAAACCCCTTTTTTGCCCCAGTTTTTTCATCCACAAGATGAGCTTTGTAGACATAAAGCTTTCCAGAGCTATTGTAGACATAATCAATGAAATACGACCTGTGAAACTGTCTAGAGCACGAAAGGCACTCAATAATGTTTGCTCAGTCTCCTGAAACCAGACCAAATCCTTACCTGGAGATGGTTGAAATTATGGTTAAGATCTTACAGGGTGTCCAAGTAAGTTTCTCAGCGGGAGACATGGAACATGCAAAACTGCATTACCAGTTGGCATTTGTGTGTTAGAAATGGGAGACCGCCTAGCATCATTTGAATTCTAAGTCACTGAAATCCACACCAGTTTTATTACTGAAGGTGTAGACCCAGGTTTTGTGATACAGACATGTGATGAAGGGTGATGAGGAGCTATGTTTACCCAGATGGCAACAAGAGAGTTAAGGCAATTAAACTAGATTTTACCCTCCGCAGTCCAACACTGTTTCTCCAAGTACAGTGAGTTACAGAGATAGCACATCATGTACCAATAATGAAAATAACTCTGTGAACAGCACGGAAGTAAGTTGGGGCCACTTCCACCCACACAGAGATGAATTTTATGTGCAGAAGCCCAGTGGAATATAAATGAATTGTTGTATATGAGAAATAAGGAATAAAAGGCTGAGATTCTGGGATATATCTCAAGAAGAAACCTGCATATTATTTCCTCTGTCTTCCCAAAGTAAGATCATGGACACAGTACTTCCTTCTTGCAGGGTTGTAGCTGGCTGTAATAAAATGTCATGCACAGTGTGAGTGAAAGCCTGCGTTTGGGGGCACTCTGTCTCAAGAGCTTCTGGTTCTCATCACAAGCTCTCTAGATGCTCTTCTATGTGTCCTTATTCAGGGCACACTTCACTGGCAGCAGGTGTTTGCTCAATTTGATAAATGTCAGCTTCTTTACATTCACTTTGGAGAGGGAAGGGTGACAGACACCATCCTGCCCTTGCTCAACTGATGGCCCTTCCACAGTGTGTGCTGGAGGGCAGAAGCATATACATGTTAGAGCCACATGGCAGGAGCTGGCCTTGCCTCCTTTCCCCTTGTCAATGTAGGGCGACTCAGCATCCGCAGACATGCTCCAGATGTCCTGCCATCATCTGACTGATGTAGACTCTGGGGAGCCCCCAGCCTTCCATGATATACAAGGAGACAGGAAACCCAAGGCTTCCAAGTGGTGCCCCAGGGGTTTCTGAAGTGCACTAATGCACTAATTGAATATCACTGTTCTGCTGTCTGTCTTGCTGCTTCTGTCCCTGCCCATTCCTCTTTTCTTAGTTGTTTGCTTTCTGAAGGCTCACTTAATCCAATATCCCACTCAGTGTATCGACGCCGAGGCGCTGTCCAAGGTACTAATGCTGTATTAGTTACTGCACATTGCTGTTTGCTACCAGAGGGTATGCTCCGTTTCTGCCTGTTTGAAGTCTCCTCCTTACAAATATACAGGGTAATTATGGGTAACGAATAAAGTGATTAGATAATATTAATTGAAAGTTTTGAGATAAAATGCAATGAGATGTTGTAATTTTCCAAGTGGTTGTCTTTCCAATATTTATTTAAAATTTTAAGGGAAGCTTCAGACTGAGGTGTGTCCAACTAAATCCTTCTTTATTGATCAATAATTATTGATTTATTATATGCTGTGTCACTGCACTCTTATAAGTCTTGAGAAGGACTTAAAGAGGCTTGGACATGACTCAAGCTTTCAGGAAGCTTACAATCAATCTAGTTAGGAAGTTACAATAAATAATGTACACATCTGAACAACCTGAGCAATATGCAATTAAGCAGTAAACATTCTCTAAGGGAAAAATGACCTAAATGCTTTATTTTAAGCTCTTGGACTTATGCATGGACTTGGTTAGCATAAATTCATTTTTCCCTATTTTTTTGATGCAGTACTTACACATATGATATTAACCATAAAATTTACCATTTTTAAGACAACAGTAGCATGACATAGTGGTAAATTTTGTAGCATGAACTCATCTGGACATAGTAATGGAGAAACGTGGAAGAATAGAGAAGGCTGATGCTCTCAACGAAGGTATGACTTGAGCTCTTGCTCAAAGAAGACATCTAGCAGTATCTGTGGCACACCAACAGGATTTGCCTGAAGGTCCACATCTAGATTGCAATTATTGCAAAGTATTTACTTATTTTTTTGTATGGCTGCTTAAATGTGAAGCAATGAGCTATAAAATAATAATTCTGATAAATGTAGAGTTTTAGCATAAAAAATCTTATTTTAAACAAATTAAAAACTAGAGGGTCATCTTGCAATCTGGTTACAGCTTTTGTTTGAATACACTCAATAAAAAAAATTCCCCAGAGACTAAATCTCAAAGAATAGCTCATTAAGTATTGCTATTAATCAAAAATGGCTTCAATCTTTCTATTTTTCTAGGTAATAAATGGCCTACTTCTGCAGAGGTGACAGTTACTATCTCATCTGTTTGCTTTTAGCATGGCTATCGGAAACTTCCAATTTTTTTCAAAGCTAAAATTTTTGTGGGGATTATCTTTCTAATAGCAAGAATAACTGACTCAAGATGCTGTGACATTTCAAAATATACACAGATATCATATGTAGGAAAATGCAAAGCCAAACAAAATGAGCAGAAATAGAAACAAATTCCATGACATGTAAGGAAATTCTGATTGGAATTTATTATGAAGAGTCCCAGGGTTAGGCCCAAAGAAGGAGTCCTAACACCTGGGTTTGTGCCTGGCTTCTGGCACCTTGATCGCCTTGGTAAAGAAACACTGGTAAGCCTCAGTGTCCTTCCCTAAGCTCGCCATTAGAGCAGCAGCACCTTCCTCTCCATTAAATGTCTGATGAGCTTGTCTAAGATGGAGATAATGCCTGTTCCCCCTAATTTTCATGTGTTTTGTTAACTACCAAAATGGATCAAGGTTTACTAAAATGATTAAGATGTTGTTATCAATGTGTAAGTGGTACAGATGGAACCAACAAGTTCTCTTTTAAGAGTTCATCTTGAAGCAGATTTGAATCACGAAGTGAGTGAGGACTGGACTCTTAGTATTAATTCTGAGCACGATTTAAAGAACTTCCATCTGTATGACTTTGGACTTATTTTTGTGTCTACTAGAAAGCTTGTTTATAAATGTGTTTTCCCCATTATCTTTTTCTGTGCAAGGCCCCTTAGGTGGCATTTGCATTAAGGGTGTGATTTTTGTTTTCAAAGAGGGAAATTTTACAAATTGTGCTTCACTTTTATTTCAGCTTGAGCTGTTTTCTCCTGGGAAAACAGCTTTTTGCTTGGCAAAAATGGATGTGAAGCATTGGCGAAAACGAAAGGCCGTTTTTATTGCAAAGAAAGCTGCCTTTTGCTTTTGCCAAAAAAAAAAGCAAAACATATGAGACAAAACCACAAATATTTCCCTGTTTGCAAACCCTGTGAAAACGTGATTTTTCACCAGTGGTGAGAATATTTTCCCACAGTACACTTCCCATTTCTAAAAATTATGGTTTCAATGGTAAAAGTCATAATTTATACCTATAACACCTCATTGCTATAATAAAATATCATGAATATTGTTATTAAACATGAATATATTTTCTGATGGATGTAATATTGGAGGAGACATAGCTCTTACCAAGATTATATTTTCAACAAAGTAAAATGAAAAGTGTACTAAGCAATTGTGATCCATGGACATGAGGCAAGAAAGCTAGTAAAAGGAAGAGGTCTGGAGTTCAATTTGGATTTAATATAGAGAATGTAGTTGAATGAATTAAGACTTTAGAGAACAGCGATGAAAGAGAATAAAAGCGTAATAATATCATGTGGCAGAAACAACACTGAAACGGTATTTGACAGAATTGTGTTCCAATCCTGAGTGCACAGTTAATGGGCTACACAACCTTTGGCAAATCAGTTCAATCTCCTGGGGTCTCAGATTCCACTTGTGATATGTTAAGAGTCATTTAAATGACCATTCAGATTCCTTTCTTATATAAAAGTTTGCAATAACAAGATTGGAAATGCATTTGTAAAATGTAGAAACTGTGAATATTAAGGGATCTCTTCTAAATGACTCTCTTGATTCCAATGTAGCCCATTAAAGTCAGAGGGTTATGTGGTGTCTTTAATAATTTATGTGAAGGTACTCATGTAACAAATTTAATAGGAAATTTCTTTGTTTTCATGGTAGTCCTTAATATCAATGTGTTTTTCCTCATGCCTACCCTAAGCCATTCCTACTGTAATTAAATGGATGGTAAGTTTTTTTCAAAGCAAGGAATCACTTTATCAAATGAAGATACTTCCCCAAATGAATTTATTTTTTACAACTTTATTTACTTATTTTTTTACTTATTTTTTTATTTTTTAATGTTTATTTTTGAGAGAGAGAGCAAAAGAGAGAGAGACAGAAAGTGAGCAAGGGAGGGGCAGAGAGAGAGGGAGACACAGAATCTGAAGCGGGCTCCAGGCTCCAAGCTGTCAGCACCGAGCCCAATATGGGGCTGGAACTCAGGAACCATGAGATCTTGACCTGAGCTGAAGTTGGGCTCTTAACCGACTGAGCCATCCAGGCATCCCCATACAAATGTATTTTCATACATATTGTAGAGAACCCTCAGAAGTTCCTTGCTGTTCTTGACCCTCATTCTTCAGACCCGGATCTTTGTTTCCCTCCCTAAGAACTGCCTTTAAATGAATGACAGCCATGAGTCAGGCACTGGACTAGGTACATTCATTCTTCAACCATGTATCAGTTTATTGATGTTGAAAGTGCAACAGATACCCTTAGGCACTTGATGTACGTTGTTTCATTCACCCGTAGAGCAGGGATAACTCCTAAGAGGGAGTTATTATCCTGTGCAACCAGGATGGTCTTCTTTATGGCTTGGGTTGCTGAGAAAGTACTGTAGGCAGACCTCAGATTCCCCTTGTTTCTTCTACCCATCTATTTGTCTCCAAGGCCCTACTGTCTCAGCAGGGTTTTGACAACATTTTTGTGGTTAGGATAGTGTGAAAGTCAGGGAATGGCCATGTGCCTTCTCTGCAGAGGGACAGCGCTTACTGGAAGAGACAGCATGGGACTCATGTCCAGAGCACAAAGCTGGTGACACCCAAGCTGCTGCAGCACCCCTGGTTCCAAAACTGTTTCCTCCACTTTGGTAAGTGTTCAGAGGTGGGCTGTCGCTTCCTTATTGTACTTAGTGGAAGGTCCCTGGTCACTGTTCCAGTGCTCTTTGAATTCCCCTCATCCTTATTTTGTGGAGGCTCAGAGCTGAACTGGTCTGGCTCTTTGGGAGAGGCCACTCAGCCTGGTTGTGAATAGGCCAGCTCTGTGGATGGAGACATGTGATTCATGAGTGTCCCACATGCCCAGGATGACCTGAGGAGCCTGCATTCCAGTAGGAAACAAACAAACAATAAACATAGAAGTAAATGAGAAAAATAACAGCGAGGTGATATGCCAAGATGATTTAGAGCAGATGATCCTCAACCCCATCAAACACAAAGCTCTTTGAAAAGGCTTATAATACTCCATTTACTACCTTGACATGAAAGCCATTGTTAGTATACCTGCAAATGTAGTTTTAAAAGAACACAAAATGGGGTGTCTGGGAGGCTCAGTCAGTTAAGTGTCTGACTTTGGCTCAGGTCATGATCTCATGGTTTGTGGGCTCCAGACCTGTGTCAGGCTCTGTGCTGACAGCTTAGAGACTAGAGTTTGCTTCAGAATCACCCATTCAATTCTGTCTCTCTCTCTCTCTCTCTCTCTCTCTCGAAAATAAATAAACATTAAAAATCTTTAAATAAAAGAATACAATATAATGCACTTTGTTATTATTATTTTTTTAACGTTTATTTTGAGAGAGAGAGTGGGAGGGAGAGACAGAGAGGGAGAGACAGAGTCCCAAGCAGGCTCCATGTTCAGCATGGAGCCTGAAGCAGGGCTCAATTTCAACACTGTGAGATCATGACCTGAGTTGAAATCAAGAGTTGGTGGCCTAACTGAATGAGCCACCCAGGTACCCTATTATGCACTTTCAATAGAATATAGTGCATTTATAAATACATTTTGTATAACAGAATACATAGAAAATGAATAGAAAATATTTTATTTTATGGTAAATATGAAATAGATTTTTATTTATATATAAAATATACTATATTCACTAATATAAAAAGGAAAAAAGAGGGAAGCAATTTTCAAAAACAGTTTGTATTGTTACATATATATGATTGAACTCAACTACACTTGATTGCTCTTTCTCTGGTGGTTACTCCAAGATTTATTTAGATTTTTACTTATGTTTATTTTTCACTATTAATGTTTAAAGTGTGTGCATATTTATGTCTTCCCTTTGAATGAAAAAAAGCCCTGAGCATGCTTTCTGGTTTCTTCTTCTCCACCCTCTTTTCCTGGCACATTGTTATTGTCTGGAGTTTTAAGTCTGAACTGTTATAGATAGTTTTTGGCAAGGGATGGGGATAGATCATTGCTTTTTTTTTTTTAAACTGACTTTCTTAATATCTTTTTTGAATTTATTTAAAATTTATTTTTTAAAAAAGCACAATTTGGTGTTTTTTAGTATAGTCACAAAGTCATGCACCCATCACCACTAACTCCAGAGCGTTCTTATCACCCCCCAAAAAAACCTCATAGCCATTAGCAGTCACTGCTCACCTTCCCCACTTAGCCCCTGGCAATTACTAATCTACTCTCTGTTCTTGAATTTCCTATTCTGAACATTTCATATAAATAAAATCAGATAATATGTGGCCTTTTAGGCTACTTTCTTTCCATTAGTATAATGTTTTCAAGGTACATCCATGTTATATCCCATATCTGTACTTTATTTCTTTTTTTTTTCTAAGATCTTGTCACTTCTTAAAGTGTATAGCACAAGAAGTCTTGCAAAGAGGCATAAATCTACAGCACAAATTTTCATTGGGCTCAGGATGCTTCATAATTGCCTCATTTTGTCCTCATATTTAAATATGATTGACTGAATAGAAATATTTAAGTTCAAAGTTCCTTATCTTCAATATTTGGAAGATATTTCTTTAGTACTATCAAGAATCCTGGTTCCAGTGTGGTTGCTGTTCCTTTAGGCCATTTGCTCATTCCCTCTGTAAGCTTTTAGAATGTTGTCTTGGCTTTGATGTTCTTAAATGTCACTATGATGAAAAAAAACCACACAATTGTGGCTTTCCCCACCCTCTTTGATCTTGTTTAGCACTGGATAAGACCTTGTGATGTAAACATTTTTTTCTAATTCTGGGAAAGTATTTCATCAAATATTTTTCTCCTTATTTATTTATTTTTGCTCCTTTGATACCCTACTATGCAGAGAGTGATGGTTTTAATTCTGCTTTCTACTCCTCTTTGCTCTCATTCTTTCCTTTCCTGGTGCTTTCTCTGGGATTTCCTCAATCTGATCTTCCAGATCATTAAGTCTTTCTTCAGCCATATCTGTTCTGACATTTAATCTACTCATGGAATCCTTTACTTAGAAAATTATGTTTCTGCATGTAGTATTTCTAATATCTTACTTTCATAGTTGTTGATGGTCCTTTATGTTGGGGGCTACTAATTATGCCTGTGTAAAATTATTGCTCTTTCTTTTGTATTACTTTTGCTTCCTCTGGAACAGTTGTTTGTTATTTTCTCTATGGGTTCATCTTTTCTTCCACTGGGACTCTGAGCTGTGTTGACTACTGATGTTTGCCTAGCTGAGGGAAGAAAATCTTGCTTGTGCTTTCCAGGCTAATGTAGGTTTGGAGGGTGGGGCTGCTCCTCAAGGTACACAGACCCTCATATTGCTGACTTGCTCAACCACTCCCTGTGTTCCCTCCTATAGACATCATCTTTCCCCCAGGGAATTTCCCAGTACTTCTGTCCCAGGAGAGGTGTTTGAAGGTAGGTGCCAGAGAAGATGCCCAGATTCTTGCCTGCCTCTTTGCCATGCTTCCTATTCTGATGGGCACTGATGTTGGCCTCATGTGGCCTTTGCACCTCCACTTTCCCAAGGTGCTGGGCTAATGTTGCTGCATAAAATGATTTCCACAGATAAATGCAAAAGAGGGAAAGAGAACTATAAGGAGGAAGGAATCCAGTGGTCCAGGCCCTCCCCAACTCCAGACCACACTGCTCCCATATTAGTTGTTGAGTTTAGCTCTGGAGTCCTCCAGCTTCAGTCTCTTGATCACTTCTGTGGTGTCTCCATCAAGAGTTAGATTTAGGGGAAGAGGCCAGCATTTTGTGCTACTTTGTTCTTATTCAGGCCTAACGTATCATCACTTGTCTTTCCCAATAGGAAAGAAATGTTAATTTTACTTCAACCAAGGCTATTCCAATGTTTGATAAGTAGGGCATTCGGAGTAAAATGTGCAACCCATTAAATTTTAAGTGTACCCAAATAGTGGATATATACAAAAAGAGATTATTTCAAAAGTTAATCAATGGTCTGATTAATATTTCATCTCAGGAGCCCAGGCACTGAGCCCAACCAGTAGTTAGTAAGGATTCAGTTGGTTGGTGCTTGGTTCCTAACTTCCGAATGCAGAAAATGGGAACATGCTTGGGAGGATATCTGTCTGTACAATTTGCCAGCTCTGATTTCAAAAGGCACTCCAGTAATACAACTTTTGGAGAGGGTGGTTTTTGGTGAGGGAGAGTGCATTTGAATCAATTCTTCACTCAAAAAATAGTTACTGAGCATCTGTACTGTGTCAGCTTCTATGTTAATATCTTCATAAGACATTCTTCTGAATGAGTGATAACTAGAGTTTTAAGGTATAAGTTGATCATGTATTTGAACATATAGTCTGAAGAACAAGTCCTATTGTCTACTTGTTCTATTAAAATTCTGGCCTGTGCTAGAATTTGGGTAATGTTATCCCACTTTGTTCAACACTTTGATGGCTCAGGAAATACTGTATCAGACAGATGGCTATTTCCTTAGACTATCTAATTAAACACCCTAGAAAAAGGTAGCATCTTGGCCTACAGACACAGAGCTGAAAGCAGAGAACCAGCAGAAGAACTCTTGGCAGATATGAGGGTAGGTGCTGCAACCCAAAAGCAGCACAATGAATTACCTAGAGAAGTAGTAAAAATACCAAGTCTGGGATACTGAACTTGTGTTTCTGGGTTTGGTGACACTGAGATCCAGAGAAACCTCAGGGCCTTGGCTGTCTGTGAGTCTCTCCTATGGTTCTAGGACAGACTAGATAGCAGCCACTCATGTGAGAAGAAGAAAGGAGGGTCTGAGGAGTGGGCAACATTGGAGGGAATAAGGGCCATAATAGAAAGTGAAAGTGTATTCAGAAGACAGCTCAGTTATTAAGTCCTGAGAATTAAGATTATGTGTCAAGATAAGTGCATGAGATGACAAAATCATTGCCAGGATGGGTTGTGTAAAGGAAGCCAAGAGTTAGGTGTGAAATGAGTGTAGCAAATTGAGATCCAGAAGACTGGACAGTGGTAAAACCTAATTTAACTTAGAGCCTCATGTCTATTGTCACCTGTTGAAGAGTCCACTGATGGATAGAAAGATTATTTTTCCAAGTCCTAACAGGAGGTAGCTACTTATTTATCTATTCATTTATTAATTTATTCATTTAATCAACAGCTAGATGTGGCATATCTATTACCCAGCAAATATTGAGATTCTCCTACATATCAGGCACTGTGCGGATAGTAAGACCAGAGAGGTAGGCAGAGATCAGATCATCCAAAGCTATGTGAGGTTCTGTCTTTATTCTAAAAGTAAATGGAAATCATTAAGCAATTCTAAGAAGAGATATAACGCAAACAGGTCCCATATTGAGAGGCCACTCTGCCGCAAATAGGAGGGGAGAATGGAGGGCTGCAGGGCAAGTCCAATGGGAGACTGTTGTGACTGATGATACTGTAAATATGAGGAGGGTCTGAGGGAGAGGAATGTGCTCAGAATCACTCCTGGATTCCTGGCTTGACCAGCTAGTAGGATGATGGTGCTATTCACTGAGACAAAAGGCTGGAAGAAGGTAGGTGGTGAATTATGATGCTATCCTCACGCTATGTCCTCTGGTTACTCCTGTTGCCTCTAATCGGCCACTTGGGTTACCTCCATAAAACATAGACTCATTGCACTGGAGGAAAATGTTTTCTAAACTAGTTGGTGACCAGTATAGGAAGGCCATAAAGTAAAATAACTGGAAGGGGATGTAATAGTACCAGATCCCACCCCAGTGACCAAGGGGAGGGAAGAACCTGGATGGTTTCATCTTGGAAATTCTTCACTGTGGATATGAAGCCACTGACATCCACCTTTCTGGCTTTTGTGAGCCCTTCCAACAACAACATTCATCAGAGTTGGCTAACAAGTACTACCTGTTTTGAATGTCCATTCCTTTAGGGTTTTTTTCTGACTCTTCTGGAGCTTGTAAACAGAAATATGTCAGAAGGGCAGAAAGAAGACATTATTCAGCCAGACGATGATATTTATTGAGTTCACTGTGTACAAAACACTCTACTAGTTTTTCTAAGAGGTGAAAAAGAAATGGTTCCCAAGAAAAAGAAGAAGTAGGAGCAAACCATCAGATAGTTTGCAAACTGCACAATCATCTCTTAAAATAACTGAAGAGGAGGAGGTTGGTTATCAGGAGGTTCCATGGACAGAAGTTGGGAGCTCAATAGAGGTAGTCGACTGAGCCCCTTGCTTTAGTGTTTTACAAGTGGGGACTGGTAGGCAGCTTGGAACCATTGTGGCGTATTGAGGCTGGCCTGATAGACTTTGGCCACTACTCTTCTTCTCCCTTTGTCACTGGAAGAGATCCCTAAATGTGCTGCTGATGTAAATTACAGAAGTTACAAGGCAATATTCCTGGAAAAGATACCCTCTGAGTGTAAATTTAGAGAAAATGGAGTTAATTCCCTCTGTCTAGTGGGCGAGTTGATCACAGAAAGCTACCAAAGTAGAAAATAATGTTTATAGAACATTACAGTATAAATTAAGAAAGTAATAACTTCTAGACTCAGAAATAAGAAAGATGTCGATCCACATATGGGGGTCTAGTGCCTGCAGATTTTTTGAATAACATCACAAAATGGTATGGGGAAAATTGTGGGAAACCAAGGCCGGGGAATGAAATACCATTTCTTGGCTACCCACTATAACCCTGAGTCAGGCACTGCAACAGCTTCCTAGGTAGTTGCTGAATCTTTCCAGTAACCCTCTTACATGGTTATTTTATCCCCATTTTTAGAGAAAAGGAGACAGACATTCAGAGACATTGATCCCACAGCCAGCATAGGACCAGAAGAACTCCAAAAGAGTTCTGTTGCACTCCATAATCTGGAAAATCATGTTGTCACCTGTTCTTGGTTCCTTTCCTCACCTTGACTCTTTATTTTTAATTTTAACCTGTAGAGAATAACTCATCCCATACTACATGCGCTACACAGGGAGGTTCCCACATCTGTCATCTCCCCAAGGCATCAGACACTTGGAGCAGTGCTTGTGCAGGTGATCTCAGGACCAACAGCCTCGGCATCACCTGGAACTTGTTAGTCACCCGCAGTTTGGGGCTGCACCCCAGAGCTACTACGTATGGAATTCTGGGGTGAGGGCAGCAACCTGTGATGTTACAAGCCTTCCAGAGATTCTGAGGTAACCGGTGACTCAGAAGGATTCCCTGGGGATCATTGCTAGGGCATCCCCAAGAAGCACCCTGGAGTAACTCGAGGAAGTGAGCAAGAACTCTCCAGGGCTCTGTGGGTGGCAGAACATTTCTTGGGAGCCTGCAAAGGGGTCTATGCTTCTGGAGTGTCTGCATGGATGCAAGAGGCCACGCCTGTGCTCTTTCCCTGGTGACATAGGAAAGCCTCCTAGAGATGCTCACTTCACAGGCCATCTGGCTACGAGATAGGCCAGCCTGGTGGTCCCTTACCCTGGCAGGATGCAGCCCAGGCAGGGCTCTCTCTGGCACATTCTCCTCTGTGTTCCAGTCCTCCTTCTGGCAGGGAGACTGGCACTGTGGCAGAGAGCAGGCTGCTCTGGAGAGAGCTCCTCTGGGCCACCACTGGGGGACAAAGGTCTCATATTTGAAGATGTTGTGACCCCACCCCTGGGAAAGATGTGCACCTGCTGAGAAACAGGTAGGGAGCCAAAGATGGTAACCCAGGGAAGAGACTTGCAGCAGACGCCAATGCAAGGGGCTGAGAGCAGAGAGGGGCAGAGACTCTATTCCCAAAGCCGCATCACAGAATTAACTGGATTAAATGATAGATGTTACAGGCCTTTCCAGTGTTTTAAAAGCTCCTTGGTTGCGGGGGGTGGGGGTGGGGGCCTTGGTGGCTCAGTCGGTTCAGCATCTGACTCTTGATCTTGGCTCAGGTCCTAATCTTGTGTTTGGTGAGCGCAAGCTCCACGCCTGGCTCTGCACTGACAGCACACTGTTTGGGATTCTCTCTCTCTCCTTCTCTTTCTGTCCCTTCCCCACTCTCTCTCTCTTTCCCTCTCAAAATAAACAAATAAATAAAATAAAATAAAAGCTCCTTGGCTGGCTGACTCTGAAAGAGCCAATCCATAGACCTTTATCTGGAAACCTTGCTGACGTTCACAATACGATGAGCCTGCTCTGTATAAAGGGGAGAAGAAGGGTGGGCCGCTTGGGATCTGTGGGCACTTTAATCATGGTCACAGCCTGAACTTTGTTTTATTAGTTTGGACATTGGCTCGACTGCTTTCACAGGGAAGAAAAACAAGAGGCTAAACCAGATAGAAGATTTACTGCTCTTCTGTGTAAGAGTCTGAGCTGGTAGGACTTCCCGGGTGGTACATTGGCTCTGCTCCACAGTGGTATCTCAGAGCCCCAGACGCTTTCCTTCTTGCTGCCTGCCTCCTCTTAGGGTGCTGTTCCCATCCACATGATCAAAACTAGCTCACAAGCACCACGTCAGTGTTCCAGCCTTCAGGAAGAGAAGAGGAGGAAGCAGGTGCATTAACTTGCATGGGCTGCTGTAACAGAAACTATACACTGGAAGTCTGAGACCAGGAGGCCAGCAGGACTGGGCCTTGGACAGCCCTCTTCCTGGCCTGGAGATAGCCACTTGCTTGTGTATCTTTGCATGGCAGAGAAAGTGTCTTCCTCTGCTTCTAAGGGTCTTAATTCCATTGTGGAGTCTCCACCAACATGATCTCATCTAAACCTAATGACCTCCCAAAGGCTCCATCTCCGAAAACCATCACATATGGTTAGGCCTTCAACATATGAATTTCAGCAGGACACACATATTCAGTCCATAACCTGGAGCAAATGTCTTTTAACAATGGAACCTGAAAGTTGCAAATGTAACTTTCACTCACAGCCCACTGGCCAAAGTCTGTGCATGGGGTCTTATATGCTGCCGGGGGGGGGGGGGGGCAAGGGGGGGGAAATAAAATTTTTAACTTGGCAGCCATAGCCTAAGCTAAAACTTTTGGGAGTTTGGTTATTAGAAGCCAAACGGGATAATGGATACTGAGGATTAATCAGATGTCCTTCTAAATGTCTTGGGTCACTAAACCTCTCTTCCCCAAGCTAACACTTGTATCACTATGCTCTGTCTCCTATCCTTCCTTTTCATGTCACTCTCCCATGGCCTTATCCATTATGGAGGTCCCTTGAAGGCTGTGACCAGTTCTGTGTCTGCCACATAGGATGTTGTATTTTAAGCTGCCTGGAGTTTTGCTTTCTAAAGTAGGGGTAGAGGAGGGAGGGGGATGGGACTCAATAAATGGTAGGGCCAGTGGTCCTGAGCTCACTCCTAGAAGCTGCTCATGCATTGACTTAAGACACCTCCTTCGATTCTTAAAATGAAGATTCCCAGCTTTGTTTGTTGGCTCTGATTGGATCAGTGCACATTTATCTATACTTCTACCAACACGTCTATGTCACCACATAATACGATCCAGTATTTGCCCTATAGCATCGTACCCATCAAATATCCTTTACCGATCAAAATCCTCAAATTTAATGGGCAAAACAGTGTTTAAAATGTATAGGTTGTGCACTATGAGGCAAGCAGTATTTATGTTTGAATGTTTAGCATCTAATACAAAATGGGTATGTAGTTAAGTATTTTTTGAATGAGCAAATGATTAATTCTGGGGATCTTGAGGTGAATTAAACTGTCCTGAAAGAGTTCATCGTTCAGTGGGGAAAATGAACACTAGAAGATCTCATAAAAATGCTCTGGGAATCTTCTGGCCCCTGACTCTGCCTTCTCATCCCTGCATGCCATCCCAGCTTCCCCGTGTTGGAGGGGACATTGTCCACCCACCAGATCAGTCCACTCGCCTCCATGCACACATCGTCAAATGTCTACTGAAAGGCAGAATCAGCCCCGGTGGAGAACTGCTGTGGAAACACTATCAGACATGTCCTCTACACAGTTTACTGCTGACCTTGACTGGGATCTTGCACAAGTACTCACAGAGGATTCAACAGTCTTTTCTCTGGACACTGGCTCTTCCCAAAGCTTCCAGCTTATGGAGAAGGTTGGACTTCAGCCTGAGAGAAAACGACACATCGTATTCTTAAACTTTCCACAACAGAATGATAACTCTTTTCTCACATCTGGTTGTAAGTCACATGGTTCTTCTCCAACCAAAACACCGAATCTTTGCACGGAGGCAGTGGTTAGAAATTCATTCCACTCACATGTGGAATTAAAGAAACGAAACAAACAAAAAAAAAGAGAGACAGACAAAAATCCAGACCTTTAAATACAGAGAACAAACTGGTGGTTGCCTGCAGGGAGGTAGGTAGGGGCTGAGGGAAATAGGTGAAGGGGACTAAGAGTGCACTTGTGACAAGCACGGACAATGTGCAGAATTGTTGGGTTGCTAAGCCGTACACCTGAAGCTGGGGGCTTTGTTGAAATGCATGCTTTCCACAGATTTTGATTCAGTAGTTTTGAAGTAAAGCTCAGGAAGCTACCTTTTCTGAAAAACCCTTGCAGAGAATCCATGTGCTTCACTTTGAGAAACGGGATTTATTTTTCCAAGTGCTATTTCTGTGTGAAATTAGGTGGTTAGAAAGAAAAGCTCTTGTATCTTATTATCTCAGTCCCCTTAAGGAATGCCTCCAGTAAATTACACCTTAATGCTCTATGTTCAAACTTTATGAATAAAGTTGTTCTAAAAATGTAGTTTTAGTGCTTGTTTGTATTCAAAACTGTATCCATCGTGTCCATAAAGACATACATAATGAATTTCTTCTAGGGTTTAATTTAAAAAGTATTTTTTCAGGGCCCTAACTCAGTCAGTTAAGCCTCCAACTTCGGCTCAGGTCCTTGAGTTCAAACCCCATGTTGGGCTCTGTGCTGACAGCTCAGAGCTTGGAACCTGCTTCCATTTCTCTCTCTCTCTCTCTCTCTCTCTCTCTCTGTCCCTTCCCTGCTTGTGCTGTCTCTCTCTCTCTCTCAAGAACAAATAATTAAAATTTTAAAAAAATTAAAGTATTTTTTCTACAAAAGGTGTGTGTGTATGTGTTTATATATTTATTTATATTTTGGTAGGGGATGTGGCAAGGGAATAAAACTAAAAGTTTGTAATATAATGTGTGTCCCTTTTTGCTTCAGTGCTATCAGCCTTTTCTTGGTATTAAGTCCAGCTAAGACTTTCTCCCAGATGCTCTGCTGTGCTCAAATCTAGAAACATGGAATCCCACCTTGGCAGAATATTGGAAACTACTCCTCTAACACTGAAGGAATCTGATATTGTCATAACTGGGATTGCTTAATCAGAGCCCTAACCTATGTCACACTCGACCTTGTCTCCTGCCTGGGTTCTGGCCTTCATTCCAGATCTTACTGGGCCCAAGTCTGCTTCAAATCCCAATCTGGCTTCCCTTTCACCTGCTTCCTGTGAGCCATTCACCCTACCCCTTGGGAGCTGGTCTTTGTTTTTTTGTTATCATTCCAGGTGCATTGCTGGCTCCAGAGTAAGATTCTATGACTACCATGAAGTTTCGATCCTGATATCCGCCAACACCAAAAATCACTGTGGCCTAGTGGAACTCCCAAAAAAACAGGGAGGGAGAGCAGCACCGTCTCCCTCGAGAACCAAAATTTATGGAAAATTTTCACAGTCACTGCAATTAGTTTATAAGGTAGCAGTTTCCCCTTTGTATTAGGGTTCTCCAGAAAAACAGAAGCAATAGGATGCATGTTTATCTATCTATAATCTATAATCTATATCATCTATTTATTAATTTATTATAAGAAATTGGCTTATTTGATTATAGATGCTGAGAAGTCCAAAGGTCTGTGGTTACTGAGCTGGAGACCCAGAAGAGCTGATGATTTAATCTCCAATCCAAGTCCAAGTCCAAAGGCAGAAGACCCATGTCCCAGCCTCAAAAAGTCAGGTGGAGGGAGAGCAGTTTTCCCTCACTCACTCTTTCTATTCTATTCAGGTCTTCGTCAGATTGAGTGAGGTCCACCCACACCAGGAAGACCAATCTCCTTTACTCAGTCTACTGATTTAAATGTTAATGTCATCCAAAAGTAGATAAAGAAATAAATGTTAACCTCATCCAGAAACACCCTCATACACATACACAATATAATATTTAACCAAATGTCTGGGCACCCTCTGGTCCAGTCAAGTTGATGCATAAAATTAACCCTCATATCCTGTTACTTTTAGATGCTCTGTTTTTCTAATCGTCTTATTTGCCAGTTTATAAAATTTTGTAAGGCACTTAAGTTTTTTCATTCATTCAGTGAACAAATATTTATTGAGCAATTATTTCATGCAAAGTGATGAAGATATAATAGTGAACAGCATAACTATAGTGCTACCCTTGAGGAGCTTATAAATTAAAAGGGAAGCAACTTGAGCTTCCTTAAGTGTGACAAGGTAGGGGAAGAGAGAAAAAGGTTCAGAGGGATCATTAATCTTGTCTGAAGATGGGAAAGGGTGGACCCAAGCCAAGATTTGAGATATATCTAGGGAAGATATGGTGAGCCATTTAAGGATATGTCGAGAACACAAGATGTTCTGAAAACTAAGACATGGTCAACATGGTAGGAGTTGAGATGAGGCATGAGACACAGGCAGAAGCCAGATGGTAGGAACCCTTGTCATCATTTTGGATATCACATTAAAGACAATTAGAAGCTACTGAAGGGTTTCAGGAGAGGAGTGACATGATTAGATCACCACCCTGGATTCTGTGTCTACTGGTCCCAAATAAAAAAATGAAAAGATACTAAAGATACTCATCATGTACCAAAGTCCAGTTTAAGTGTATTTTATTGTACGATAACCTTTACCTTTCTCTTAATCAGTATATATTATTAGACAGAACACCAAACTGGTGTTTCACTGTAGTCAATTATTATAAACTTTCATAATACAGGGTGATTTGATTAGCCTCATAAAATGTGGAGGGAGGGTTTGTAAAGGGCAAACCATAAAGACTACCTCTGACAGAAATGCAGATTCACCAAGATGCCAGTGTTACTCCCAAGATGTGTGTTCTCATCTCTTTCTCTCAAACACACTACTAATTTCCCTCTTCTTGTCCAGCACTGTTTCCTGAATCATCACTAGGACAACACAGCTCCAGGATAAATATTAGTCAGGACTCTTTAAGTTGCAAGTGAATGAAGTGTCAACTCAAAATGGCTGGTATAAAGATAGGAGTTCAGATTTCACACAGGGGAGCTTGATGTCAGGTATGACAGGATTTAGGGATCAGTTGATCTCCTAAGAGCTCCTGCTTCCTTGGCAACGGGTCAGTTTGGTTCCAACGAAGCACTTTGGTGGCAAATGGCTGTCAGTAACTACACTCTTACCAAGCCTTACTTTCTCGAGGCATCCAGTAGAAGAATTTTCCTTCCCAACAATCCCAGCAAAACTCCTGGAGCCAAGGTGGGGCCAGTCCCACAAAACAGGGGAACTGAGAGTGGGGCAAGGGGTCAATGCAGCGCAAGAAAGGTTACAATTGTCCCCATGAGCACCAAAGGGGGGCCAAGATGGCAGCCTTTCAAAGGTCAAGCCTGAGAAGATGTCACAATGGGTCCACTCAGTGCTGTGTTTGCCCACATACTGAGCTCTGGCTCACCTGAACCCTTAGGAAACACCTGATGTTGCCTCCCAGCTCCAGACCTTTGGTTTTAATAGTGCTCTTCCATTTGCTTACATTCTGTAACCCTCAAGTTCCCTCCTGTTTTCTCATCTAACTGTGACTCCAGCAGACACCCCACCATTTACTTGACATCCTTTAAGTTTTTCATACACTTCCCCAAACCTATGTACCTACGGTTTTAAATGTAGCCAGCATACACTTGCAGTGACAGTATACAGTGTGTGTGTATCTGGACGCAGCTCTGCTGGGATCCAGATGCCATCGACTGAATTCATTAAATGTTGCCACAAAAAACAAAAACAAAGCAGAGTCTTGGAGATTCCAGGAGAACCTTACCCACCCGCCCCCTTTCTCTTTGGGTTCAGTGTAGGCACATCCTGCCTTTGGAGGTCCATAATGGGAAGTGTTGTCTCAGTGGCCATGACCTTCCATTATTTTTAAATGGCTGGAGCCAAACAAAAGACAAATGAAAACTTTCTCTGCTTGACATTGAAAAAATTACTGGCATGTCATATGGTAATTCATTAAAGAATTCTCATTCATCAAAACAATTCATTTTTGTTTGAAGAGGCTGAATAAGCAGTTTCTTGTTGATTTCACTGTCAGCCTCTCTGGCCACATGTGGCTCCAGTTCACTAATTTTATTCCTAATATTAAGAGCTTTGGGGGCTATGTGGAATATTTTAAATCAATCTGGGTTGTTTTACTTAAATACCTCCATGTAAGTTTGTTTCTCCCTTTTACATTATTTCTTCCACAATTCTAATACACAGGGTAGAATGTAATCATTTTTTTTCTTTAGATGGAGAGATTCTCACCAAGTAGATTATTAGTTTTCTCAGAAATTGAAATATACCTGATTGATTTGAATCCACTGCTGAAGTGAGCATAGGAAACTGGTCTCAGGGTAATTTTTAAAAATTTTTATTTAAATCTAAGTTAGTTAACATAGAGTGTAATAATGGCTTCAAGAATAGGATTTAGTAATTCATCATTTACATACAACACCCAGAACTCATCCCAACAAATGCCATCCTCAATAGCCATCCCCCACTTAGCCCGTCCCCCTGCCCAACCCCCCTCCACCACCCCTCAGTTTGTTTTCTGTATTTAAGAGTCTCTTATGGTTTGCCTCCCTCTCTGTTTTTATCTTTTCCTTCCTTCCCTTCTCCTATATTCATCTGTTGTGTTTCTTTCTTTTTTATTTAAAAAATTTTTTAATGTTTATTTTTGAGAGAGAGAGAGAGACAGCACAAACGGGGGAGGGACAGAGAGCAAGAAGGAGACACAGAATCCAAAGCAGGTTCCAGGCTCTGAGCTGTCAGCACGGAGCCCCATGCAGGACTCGAACCCACAGACTGCAAGATCATGCATGACTTGAGCTGAAGTTGAACGCTTAACCAACACCTGAGATACCCAGGTGCCCCATGTCTGCAGTGTTTCTTAAATTCCACATATGAGTGAAATCATATGATATTTGTCTTTCTCTGACTGACTTATTTTGCTTAGCATAATACATTATAGTTCCATCCATGTTGATGAAAATGGCAAGATTTCATTCTTTTGGATCACTGAGTAATATTTAATTTTATATATATATGCGTGTGTGTGTGTGTGTGTGTATACCACATCTTTATCCATTTATCAGTCGATGGACATTTGGTCTCTTTCCATAATTTGGCTATTGCCCGTAGTGCTGATATAAACATTAGGGTGCATGTGCCCCTTCAAATCAGCAATTTTGTGTCCTTTGGATTAATACTTAGTAGTACAATTGCTGGGTCATAAAGTAGCTCTATTTTTAATTTTTTGAGGAACCTCCATACTGTTTATAATATCCCAAACTAGGAGGGATTGTTATTTTAGGGTTTCTCTGAGTCCTGAGCCCTAACAAAACTTTGCAAGTGAATGCTTTATGAAACCCTTCAAGACAAAGCGCATCTAGTTCACGCTCTCTGATAGCCATGTTTAAACACCACAGGAAGGTAGCTGCTGGATTCCCCCCATTTATTATTTTTTTTGCAAAAATCGTTAGTCAAGAGTATTTCCCAATATGGAATTCATAGTATTTTTCCATTGGATTTTTCCTTTGAAGAGACTTCTGTTTCCCTTTCTTTAGTCTTTCGGCTGATCCAGCTGTGAGCACAGTCCCTGTCACCGCTCTCCTGCTCTCCTCAGCTTCCCGTTGCTCCTCATGGCTCCTTCCCCTCGTACAAAGAACAGGGTTGGAAGCTTAAATGCTAACCAAGGTCACACACACAGGTATTCTAAATGGGAGAATAGGTTGGGGACAATAGAAGGGTGTATGAGGACTCTGGGAAACCAGACTGTGTGCCTAAAAAACAAGGCTGCCACCATTCAGCCCCAGCTGAGTCCCCAGGAGAGAATTCAGCACCAGATTTGCCAGATCTCACACTTTGATGAGAAGCCAGAAATCGGTTTTATGTAAAATGTTCCATTTTTAGAAATACCCAGTTATTTTAAAAATTTACAATCACTCCTTCCCAAAGCCTGGAAATGTCTCATAGACCACTAGAAGTTCTTTTTTTTTTTTCTTCATGCTTTAACCAAACTTGCTTCCATCATAATCTGATTATGCCAGACTGACCTCCCCTTCCCCACCCCCTCCTTACTGGGCGCAGAGTTTTGCAATAACTTGGCAAAAAACTAGAGAAGAAGAGACCTTCTCCCTAAAGGTCATTTCAGCGTTGCAACCAGAGGTCTTTCTGACAGTGGGTTCTTCTTGGCCCTGCACTGGCCACCTGGCTGAGCAGTGATTTGGAATGTGGTCGGTGAGGGAAGAGAAGGCTATGCCCCTTGATGCTGGAGACTTTTATTCTTCACCTGTCCACTCGTTTTGTTTTTGTTTTTTTTTATCACTTGTATCCCTCCTCTTAGCCACTGTTAGTCTACCACCTCCCTCGCCCGTCCACACCAAGCCATGCTGGATATAGGCTCCTCCTGTTACACACACGTCCACACACACCAACTGACACAGAGATTCGTGTGTGTGCGCGCACACTTCCACACACAGACTCACACAAATATGTGCACATGCACACACAGCCATACACACCGACTCACACAGAGACAGGTGTGTGCACACACTCACATCCACACATGGACTCACACAGATATGTGCACATGTACACACATCCACACACAGGCTCACAGATACACGTGTGTGCACATATGATATGCATATATGAACACTCTTGAATATATGAACACACATCCACACACAGACTCACAGATACACGTGCATGTGCACACACACAGACTCACACTGATATGTGCACATGCCCATGAATCCACACACAGATACACGCAAATGCACACACACGCACAACTGCGCAGCCATACACATCCACACACACATATACCACTGCCTTTTTGTGACTTGTTTTTCCCTTCTTGCCTTGAGGTTCATTTACTTGATTTTACCTGTTCAAACACTTGGTGAGTCTGAGCTTTGTGGTGCCACCAAGGACTGAAGATGTGGTATGTGCTCAATTATGTCAATACCCTCCTCAGTCCACAAATTTGGATAATTGTGAGTTAACTTTACTGCAATAATTAAACCTTAGATTTATATAGTACTTAAAACTTTAAGAACATATTCACAGTTATTTTATTTTTATCTTTACAAACAAACCCTGTGACTCAGTACTGAGGCATGTCATCACCTTTTCCTAGATCAGGAGACCCTGGCAGCACCTGGTGCTGGGGTCAGACCCATGAGGCTCTCCAAAGAAATTCTCAAGGCAAATATTAAAATAGAATATTAGCTGACATTATTTTCAGTGAATTGTATCTTTTTTTCCTGTGATTTTACTCTTTTTAGCAAAGGTAATTTATTACCAATGGAATCCATACATACGAGTGAATATTTATAGAGTAGTTGACTGTAGTGACCCAATTTTTTGGTCTGGTTAATCTGATCGCTATAATTATGAGCCACCCAGTCAGTTAGGAGGAGGTCAAAGACCAGTATTCATTTCCTGGGTAGGATAATTTATTTATTTTTTCCTAATTAGAACAGACCAGGCAATACAAAAAGAAGGGTAAATGTGAAGTTTTTCATGCAAAGTGTCTGTTTGTACACACCTTGCTAAAATTTTCACAAGAACTATAGCTAACTCATTGCTAGCTTGTGTTATAGCAAGATCTTTTGGGAAGACATAATTAGGATTTTTTGATGACAAACACAAGAAAGCAAAATGGAAAATCCAACTGAATAGAGCTTTAAAAAAACATGATATCTCCAGGGCACCTGGGTGGCTCCGTCAGTTGAGTGTCTGACTTCGGGTGGGGTCCTGAACTCATGGTTCATGAACTCAAGCCTCACGTCGGGCTCTGTGCTGCCAGCTCGGAGGTGGAGTCTGTTTCGGATTCTGTGTCTTCCTCCCTCTCTGACCCTCCCCCACTCATGCTCTGTGTCTCTTTCTCTCAAAAATAAATAAACATTGAAAAATACATGCTATTACTTCCCACCGCCAAAGTTGGGAGGATCTGAGCAAAAAAAATAAAGTAGTATTGGATCATAACACAAAGTATAAAATAAATATCCATGAGTCCATACAGATATAAATAAATGATTGAATAAGTAAATAAATAGGTAAATAAGGTTATCAAGGCAGACCTCTATGCGAAGGAACTCCAAATAATCCATGCAACCGCTCCACGTCCGAGGAGAGTGGGCGCAGCGCCCCCTCCCTCAGTGTGGGCTGCTCATTGTGGAAAGGGAGAGAAGGTAAATCTAGAGTGGGGAGGCTGATAAACACTATGTTACAGAGGTGGTCAAGGTCAGTATTAACTGGCCATGCTGCTTTACAAGCAAAAACAAAGCTGATGGCCTTCCTAGTCGGATTGTGTGAAATCTATTTCCCCAGCTTGAATATACCACTCTGGTCCCTATGAAACTCCATCCTCTTTGTGTGTCTATTTCTCAGAGTCATCTTGAAAGTTAATCCTTAAAAATTCTATGTTAAGTAACAGACACTTAACTTTTCTCTTCTCTTTTCAGTGGCTGCTGGCTGGCGTTACCATTCATTGTAACTACTCATCTCTCAAACTGACCAGGGAAAACTGCTTGGCTCTGTGCCCTGCATTGGGCTAGATTGGAGGCACTTAACTTGCAGTGTTTCCTGATAAGCTCTAAGAGGGCAAAAATATCTACCCCTGCTTTTCATTAGAAAAACGCAGCTGACCTGTGCACACTGCTCCTCCTCTGGAATACCTCGACATCTCTCTAGGGCCTCAATCCCATCATGCTGCTACATCCTGCCCATTTCAGCTTCTCCAAATGGTGTAAGTGTTCTTAAGTTAAGATGTTAGGTTTTCCACTGGCAGGAACATGGTTTCTAATAGGTTATGTAATAACCTACTGTAAGCAATTACTACCAGCAAATGGAGTCTTTCTTCAGATTGGGAGGGAGTCATTACAACAGGTATAGTTTTTATATATCCAGATGAAAACAAATGTTGACAGAAGTCAGGTTCCATCTCTCCTCAAACCAAGAAAAGGTAAGAAGTCAGAATGAGAATAGGAGTTAGAGATTAAGATCCAAAAGTTTACTTTGTTCAAGAGGCAAAAATAAACAGAGAAAGGCATTGAAAATCACATGTTTTCTGGAAAAGAGTGTAAGCTGAATGTGGTGAATAAATGTGGACTCAAGGAAACCACTAGCATAAAATTGCTATTTGCCCCAACCCCCACCACCTCTTCCTTCTCCCCTTTATCTGTCCATGTAGACAGTAGCAAAGAATAAAACCAATAACAAACAATTGCCTAGTGATCATTTCTGAATCTTCTCCATCCCTCTCTCTTACTGAAATCCCCAAGAGACAATGAGTGGCATGGGCACGAGTCTTATGATAGCTGAGGTGTTGAATAGAATAAAAAGGCAGAGAAACAGCAAATTTGCTCTCTTTGTTTGAACTAGACATCTACTTCCTCATCCCCCTGGACTGTGGTGTTCCTGATTCTTAGGATTTGGAGTTCCAATTCATACTATTGGCTCCTCTGATTCTCAGACCTTGAGACTCGACTGAATTACACGACCAGTTTTCATGGTTCTCCAGTTTGCAGATGGCACATTGTGGGATTTGTCAGCCTCCACAACTGTGTGAATCAATTCCTATAATAAATCTCATATATACATCTGTGTACTTATATCCTGTTGGTTTTATTTCTCTGGAGAACTCTGACTAATACACATTTTGGTAACAAGAGTGGTTTTAAAGGAACAGAATTCTAAGGAAGAGCTTTCTGAATTAGTCTGTTGTTTCTGAAATTGAATCTCTATTCTAATTAAAGATGTTAGATAAGTCTGTTTATAAAAATATGGCAAATGTTTGCATTGGGTACTCTTAATTGACCACTTATAGGAAATATGGGGCTAAGTAACTCTGTATGTGATCTTTTGGAACATTTTTGGAAAACTGTGGAATGACATCTGTTCGTTTCTCTTAATGTTGCTGGACAGAACAGTGAAAGAAAAAGATGAACCAAAGCATTCAAATTCCCAGCTCAAGTACTACAGAGATGACCTAAGTAAGAACTTCTGTGTCCTGAAGGAGAGTTTTATCTCTCGTGGCAGCAAGACTCAAGTTGCTAAAAATCAAATGTAGGATCTCATCCCATAACCACTGAATTTACAATGCAAGATGAATTCTCAGCCTTGCAATGTACTTACTGTTAAAAGAAGGGCATTGGTTGGGAAAGAATGAGATCCTATAAATTGGCATGGTGATGTGTGGGAGGACCTTGATGAAGCTAGGGACATTGAGCTCCTAAATCCTGATGAGTCTCTTTGCCAGTGAAAGAGGTCTCCCCAACCACAGAGGAAGTGGCCTTCTCATAGTGAGTTCCTTGATCAGAAGCAATGCTTTGTGTGTGATCAGAAGTAATGGAAAAAATATGAAGATATTTGTGTGTCATGTGAATACACCCCAAAGGGTGACCTCAACAGAAGAGGATTTTAATAATTAAGTAGATTATTTGACCCATTCTGTTGATACTGGCCACCTCTTTCCCTAACTACCCCTATCATTGCTCAATAAGATCATGAACAAAGTGGTAGCAGAGACTGCCACTCACCAAGGCTGGCCTAGCTATGACCACTGATGAGTGCCCAATCTGTCAGCAGCAGAGGCCAATACTGAACCATAAATCCCTGGGTTGATCAGCAGGTTGATTACATTGACTGCTTCTATCATGAAAAGGCCAGTGTTTCCTTCTTACTGGAATAGATTCTTATTTTGGATACACATTTGCTATCTCGTCACATATTTCTGCCAAAACTGCCATTTGTGTACTTATAGAATGTCTTACCCTCTATTATGGTATTCCACACAGCATTACTTCTTATCAAGGAACTCATTTCACTTCAAAATAAGCATAGAACGGGCCCATGCTTATGGAATTTACTGGTCTGCCCACCATTCTGAAGCAGTTGGCTTGACAGAATGGTTAAATAGCCTTTTAAAGATTCAGTTTCAGTACCAGATACATGGTAATACCTTGCTGGTCTGGGGCAAGGTTTTCTAGAAAGCTGTATATACCCTGAATCAGAATCTAATATATGGTGTTATTCTCCAATATCCATGATTCAATATCCAGGAATCAAAGGGTAGCAATAGGAATAGCACCATTTATTATTACTTCTAATGACCACTAGCAAAATTTTTGCTTCCTGTTCCCATGACTCTCAGTTCCAGAGGGAGAAATGCTTCCACCAAGAAACAACAATAATTCCACTGAAGTATATGGTAAAACTGTTACCTAGCCACTTTGAACTCCTCAAGCCTTTGAATTAACAGGCAAAGAGGGCAGTTATGGTGTTGGCCTGACAAAGGGACATTCAACTACTACTCCTTAATGGAGGTAAGGAAGAGTATGCAGGAAATACAAAAGATCCTTTAGGGCATCTCTTAGTCGTACATGTCCTATGATTCAGATCAATAAAAAAACTACATCAACACAATCAGACCCTTCAGGAAAGTTTTGGGCCACCTGACAAGATAAAGAACCATAAGCAGCTGAGGTACTTGCTGAAGGCAAAGGGAATACAGAATGGATAGTAGGAGAAGATGGTTATAAATACCAGCTATGATCTTTTCCATTTCTTGGTGTCTTCTTCAATCTCTTTCATAAGTTTTCTATAGTTTTCATCATATAGGTCTTTTACATCCTTGGTTAGGTTTACTCCTAGGTATTTTATGGTTTTTTGTGCAACTGTGAATGGGATCAGTTTCTTGATTTCTCTTTCTGTTGCTTCATTTTTGGTGTATAAGAATGCAACTGATTTCTGTACATTGATTTTGTACCCTGCAACTTTACTGAATTCATTGATCAGTTCTAGAAGGCTTCTGGTGGAGTCTGCTGGGTTTTCCATGTAGAGTATCATGTCATCTGCAAAAAGTGAAAGTTTGACTTCTTCTTTGCTGATTCTGATGCCTTTTATTTCCTTTTGTTGTCTGATTGCTGATGCTAGGACTTCCAGTACTATATT
Organism: Mungos mungo; assembly: GCA_004023785.1. Lineage (NCBI taxonomy): Eukaryota > Metazoa > Chordata > Mammalia > Carnivora > Herpestidae > Mungos > Mungos mungo. Next base: position 75,783 of record PISW01008049.1, read on the forward strand.
AAACAACAGTGGTGAGAGTGGACACCCCTGTCGTGCTCCTGATCTCAGGGGGGAAGCTCTCAGTTTTCCCCCATTGAGGATGATATTAGCTGTGGGCTTTTCATAAACTGCTTTTATAATGTTTAGGTAAGTTCCTTCTATTTTGACTTTCTCAAGGGTTTTTATTAAGAAAGGGTGCTGTATTTTGTCAAATGCTTTTTCTGCATCTATCAACAGGATCATATGGTTTTTATCCTTTCTTTTGTTAATGTGATGGATCACATTGATAGATTTGCGGATATTGAACCATCCCTGTAACCCAGGAATGAATCCCATTTGATCATGATGGATAATTCTTTTTATATGCTGTTGATTTCGATTTGCTAGTATCTTGTTGAGTATTTTTGCATTAAGGATATTGGTCTGTAGTTCTCTTTTTTCACTGTGTCTCTGTCTGGTTTGGGTAGCAAGGGGATGCTGGCTTCATAGAATGAGTTTGGAAGTTTTCCTTCTATTTCTATTTTTTGGAAGAGTTTGAGAAGAATGGGTATGAGCTCTGCTTTAAATGTCTGGTAGAATTCCTCTGGGAAGCCATCTGGCCCTGGGCACTTATTCGTTGGGAGAATTTTGATAACAGATTTGATTTCTTCACTGGTTATCGGTCTATTCATGCTTTCTATCTCTTCCTGTTTGAATTTTGGCAGTGCATGTGCATTTAGGAATTTGTCCATTTCTTCTAGGTTGTCCAGTTTGTTGGCATATAATTTTTCATAGTAATCTCTGATGACTGCTTGTATTTCTAAGGGATTGGTTGTGATAGATCCTTTTTCATTCATGATTTTGTCTATCTGGGTGCTCTCTCTTTTCTTTCTGAGGAGCCTGGCTAGAGGTTTATCAATTTTGTCTATTTTTTCAAAGAACCAACTCTCGGTTTCATTAATCTACTCGACTGTTTTTTTGGATTCCATATTGTTTATTTCTGCCCTGATCTTTATTATTTCTTTTCTTCTGCTGGGTTCGGGGTGCTCTTGCTGCTTCCCTTCTACTTCTAGTAGGTGCTCTGTTAGATTTTGAATTTGTGCTTTTTCTAGTTTGTTGAAGTTGGCCTGGATTGCAATATATTTTCCTTTTAGGACTCCCCGTTCATGGATCGGAAGAATAAACATTGTGAAAATGTCATTAGTACCCAAACCAATCTACACATTAAATGCAATCCCCATCAAAATTGCACCAACATTCTTCTCAAAGCTAGAACAAACTATCCTCAAATTCATATGAAACCACAAAAGACCCCGAATAGCCAAAGTCATATTGAAAAAGAAAACCAAAATGGGAGGCATCACAATCCCAGACTTTAGCCTCTACTACAAAGCTGTCATCATCAAGACAGTATGGTATTGGCACAAAAACAGACACATAGACCAATGGAATAGAATAGAGAACCCAGAACTGGGCCCACAAATATACGGCCAATTAATTTTTGACAAAGCAGGAAAGAGTATCCAATGGAAAAAGGACTGCCTCTTTAACAGGTGGTGCTGGGAGAACTGGAGAGCAGCATGCAGAAGAATGAAACCTGACCACTTTCTTACACCACACACAAAAATAAACTCAAAATGGCTGAAGGACCTGAATGTGAGACAGGAAACCATCAAAACCCTCGAGGAGAAAGTAGGAAACAACCTCCTTGACCTCCACCGCAGCAATTTCCTACTTGACACATCCCCAAAGGCAAGGGAAATGAAAGCAAAACTGAACTCTTGGGACTTCATCAAGATAAAAAGCTTCTGCACTGCAAAGGAAACAATCAAGAAAACTAATAGGCAACTGACAGAATGGGAAAAGATAGTTGCAAATGACATATCGGATAAAGGGCTAATATCCAAAATCTACAAGGAACTCACCAAACTCCACACCCAAAAAACAAATAACCCAGTGAAGAAATGGGCAGAAGACATAAACAGACACTTCTCCAAAGAGGACATCCAGATGGCCTACAGGCACATGAAACAATGCTCAACATCACTCATCCTCAGGGAAACGCAAATCAAAACCACACTGAGATACCACCTCACACCAGTCAGATTGGCTAAAATGAACAAATCAAGAGACTATAGATGCTGGCGATGGTGTGGAGAGACGGGCACCCTCCTACACTGTTGGTGGAAATGTAAACTGGTGCAGCAACTCTGGAAAACAGTGTGGAGGTTCCTCAAAAAACTATACATAGAACTCCCTTATGACCCAGCAATAGCACTGCTAGGGATTTACCCAAGGGATATAGAAGTGCTGATTCATAGGAGCACATGTACCCCAATGTTCATAGCAGCACTGTCAACAATAGCCAAAACATGGAAAGAGCCTAAATGTCCATCACCTGATGAGTGGATCAAGAAAATGTGGTGTATATATATACAATGGAGTATTACATGGCAATGAGAAAGAATGAAATCTGGCCATTTGTAGGAAAGTGAATGGACCTCGAGGGTGTCATGCTAAGCGAAATAAGTCAGGTGGAGAAGGACAGATACCATATGTTTGCACTGATAGGTCTAACAGGAGAACAGGAGAAACCTAATGGAGGACGAGGGGGAGGGGAAGAGGGAATGAGAGTTGGGGAGAGAGAGGGACGCAAAACTTGAGAGACTGTTGAATACTGAAAATAAACTGAGGGTTGAAGGGGGAGGGAGGAAAAGAGGTGGTGGTGAAGGAGGAGGACACTGGTGGGGAAGAGCACTGGGTGTTGTATGGAAACTAATTTGACAATAAACTACTAAAATAAATAAAAATTTAAAAAAAAGAAAAAAAAACCCAGCTATGATCATGTGACCAGTGATAGAAATGAGGACTGTAGGGGCACCTGGGTGGCTCAGTAGGTTAAGCATCCAACTTCAGCTCAGGTCATGATCTCATGGTTGGTGGATTCGAGCCCTGCGTCGACTCTGTGTTGACAGGTATCTCAGACCCTGGAGCCTGTCTTTGAATTCTGTGTCTCCCCTTCTCTCTGACCCTACCCTGCTCTCTCTCTCTCTCTCTCTCTCTCTCTCTCTCAATTAAATAAAACATTTAAAAAATGAAAAAAGAAATGAGGACTGTAATTCCTTTTTATTTTGTTATGCATATATTTGTGTGTTATACATATATTAAGCAGATATCTTTGTTTTCTTTCCTCTCTTATTGCCTTATCATGTAACATAAGATATATCTGGAGAAGAGTAAACATCACTCAGTGACTTTACTTTCTTCTGGGGAAGGGATTAATGATTTTCAATTGTACACAGGATAGTGGTATCATGTTAGGTGAGATTAGGTCTTTGTCATTGTCTTTGTTTGAAGATTAAGTGTGGCTTAAGGGAATATGTATAGATGTCAAGTTGACAAAGGGTGGAATTATGATGGTTAATTTTATATGCCAGCTTGACTGGGCTAAGGGATGCCCAGATAGCAGTGAAACATTATTTATGGGTGTGTCTATGAGAGTGTTTCCAGAAAAGATTAATATTTGAATCAACAAACTGAATAAAGAACATTTTCCTTACCAATGTGGGAAGGTATCATTCAATCCTTTAAGAGCTGGAACAGGTGCAGCCGCTCTGGAAAACAGTGTGGAGGTTCCTCAAAAAACTATCCATAGAACTCCCTTATGACCCAGCAATAGCACTGCTAGGGATCTACCCAAGAGATAGAGAAATGCTGATGCAAAGGAGCACATGTACCCCAATGTTCATAGCAGCAATGTCAACAATAGCCAAATCATGGAAAAAGCCTAAATGCCCAACACCTGATGAGTGGATCAAGAAGATGTGGTATATATACACAATGGAGTACTACATGGCAATGAGAGGGAATGACATATGGCCATTTGTAGGAA
>PISW01008050.1:7933-79674 GCA_004023785.1 Mungos mungo
TCCCCCCCCCCCCCCCAGGCCCGCCTCTTCGTCACCTCGGAACGTGCTCGGAACATGCTCAGAACGTGCGCGGAACGTGCGCGTTCCCCCCTCCACACCAGGACGCTGTGCCTCTGGCCTTCACCTACCTCGCCTCTCTGCCTCGCCCCTGCCCTGCCTTCCCAGCGACCCTTCGCGCTCTGCTTTTTCTTGTTTATTGTTTTACTCGCTCATGTTTTCTTCCCATCCCTCTCCATCCGAGCCTTCCATTTTTCACTGTTCCTGTCGCAAACCCCGCTTCGGTACCTGTGAAGAGGCATCGGACCCCCCCAGGACCTCCTCATCGGAAACACCTGTTCCCAGAGTCTGTGCTCCTCTGTCGGGCCCCTCCGTGCTGTCAGTCTGTCTGTCTGCTCTTTCCCCTGCCCTCCGCCCCAGGGCAGCATCTGCTGATGGATTCGGTCCTGGTGTGTGACTGTTGTGATCTGTTCTTCTGTGCGCGAAAAGGAAGGGCGTTCTTTTTGGGTCCCTTCCATGTGAGATTGTAAATGTAGAATTTGCCACTGTTGAATCTAGGGTTATTTTTTTTCCTTTTCTTTTTCTTTCTTTTTCCTTTTTCCTTTTTTTTTTTTTTTTTTTGGGTTACAGAAACCTTGTGCATGCATGTAGAAAATTGTAAAATGTAAATTTTTTTTAATATATAAAAAGCTTGTTTTTACAGTTTGCAGTGGATCTAAACATTATGGCGATTTTAGGGATTTTTTTTCTTAAAATAGGAACTAAAACTGTACAAAATTTTTTTTATATAAAATAAAGACATTTGACTTTCGTGGGGGCATTGCGTCGTTTTTCTTTTTACTGGAGTGGAAGCAAAAGTCAGGCCAAGTAGCGGCTCCTCGTTAGGGGGAGAGCGGCCAGCAGGGGGCAGTGTGACCCCGCCGTTACTCTCCGCCCTCTCAGGAAGCCTGGAGCTGGAAACTACCTATTCTGACCCCAGATTCTGAGAAGAGAGAAACCTAGGAAGCGAAGACTCTGCTGCTCTCTGGGGTGTTTTCAGGATAAGGAAGGAGGAAGGAAAGATTACTTTCTGGGTGGATTCATAGGAATTTCAGGCAGTTGTTGAGGATTTCAGTCAATGATAGCTCATCACGTGTCATTGAGAAAAATCCTGAAATAGCTCTTCAGTATCTTCTTATTTCTACCATGATCTCTCCAATCTTTCAGGCACTGTGCAAACAAGTGCACTCTAGTAATAGTCCTTTATTTACTGTGAAAATATTCGGCCGGCTGTCGGCTTGTGGTCAAGCTCCAGAATCGGGTTTGGGACCCTTGTCCCCTCTCCGCCCAGACCCACAGCCCTCTGGGACTCTGGGCACCCAGCTTAGCACACGAACAGCCTTCTGAGGTCAAAAACAAGCAAGCAAATGTCAACTTCGCTGCATGGAGTTGGCTCGTGTCCTAGATTCGGTCTTCCTCTCCCCGGCCCACATTTTGCCAGGCTGAGGACGCAAAGACAGAGACCTTGACCTGGAGGAAGTTCCCCGTCTGTGGGAGGCACTAGACCAAATAACCTACTGCAAGGCCGTGTGCTGCATCCAGAGACCGCACACACACAGGCCCTGGTGGCCCCCCAGGAGCTCAGGCACCTCCCGCCGAGAAATTTAGGGGATTCGTAAGAATCAAGAGCGGGTCACACAGTCTCCTTTATCTGCTCTGTTCACCTAAGCATTCCAGACACCTGTACCATTCCTCACATACAGTTAGTGCTCGATAGCAAGGAAATTACTAAATGAGTAATGAATTTAAAACACGAACATACCATAGGAGCATATAAAAGGGATCGTTCCCTTTTTCTCCCTTTAAAATTCTACCCAAGTCTTTTTCATGTGAAAAGGAATAAAAACGTTTCCCTTGAAGTGGCATCCCGGTTCTCATGACCGCCCTTCTGGTAACAGGACTTAGGGTTTCACTTTCTGGTTTCAATTCATCTTGAAGCCAATTTTGTGAGTTCTTGTGACCAAATTTCTACCCTAGCGTGCTTCAGAAATTATGCTTTCTCTTAGTGGCCAAATGCAATAAATACCTTTTGCTTTAGTGAGTCTTTCTGTGGTGGCTGTGAGGCGCCAGCCTGGCAGGAAAGCACTCTGGTTGGTAGAGACTGTGAACCTGTGCCTGCCTTCACCGACCCAACCTTTGTGGGCCCGTGGGGAGTCTGCGTTTAACCTCACGGGTCTCCTCCGCCATCACCAGACCCAGGAACCGACAGATTTGGTTTTTTTGAGATTTTAAGACTTTCATTTTATTAAAAATATAGCAACACAATAGCAGCATCATTTGATAAATCTTTACCAGTTCCACTTAGAAGAAGCCCTACTCACATACATATAAACAACCGATGGAGCATCTTATGTTTATGTTTGAACTCTTCCCTTGATAACACACAGCATCGTGTAAGAACACTATTGTAAGATTAAGAAGAATATTTCACTATTAAACAACTACCGAAACGACAACACGATACACCCAGAGGTAACTTTCCGTGGGACTCAGGGACTTGTGCAGACCGCTCCCCAACCATTTGTTGCCTACCGCGCAGCCTCCAGTGGGTAGAACTCCCATCTCTTGAATTCTCATTCTTTCAGCATGATTTTCATAAATTTGAACTTGCACGTATAGTCAAGAAATTATCTAGCAAAAGAAAGTTAAGAATGGAGAGAACTATTATTCGATTCCAATCCCAGGAAAATAAATCTTAGCAGTAAAATAGGTGGTTTCCCAAAAGTTGGCAATTTTCAAAATTAAAGTGTTAGCTAGATACAAAGGAAATTTAAAAACAGGAACCGATAGATTTAAAACCGGGTCTCAATACTTGTTCTATGGAATCATCTTGTCTCTTGGGGTTTGGTAAAAGCAAAAATGAAAACCCTGGCCATTTGTCATGGAACAGAGGACATTTGTAACTGCTGGCTGAGGGTTCCGCCTGTATCACTGAGGGCAGGGACCTGGGTCGTGTGACACCAGGAGGACGCCCCACTTCTAGGTGTTCCTACGCAGGTGTGATTTTCCAGACTTTGCCTCTGAAATGAGGCTTAAGGGGAACCCGGGGCTGGGGCGCCGGGAGGGGAGACCGGAGTCTTTAGACCCAGTTCTTAGCAAATCCTTACTCATTTTTTTGTTTAGGTCAGCTTAGTGCCTTCTCCATGAAAAAGAGCAAGTTAAAACAAGCGCTGGGTTTTTCTATGTTAGTTTAAGCACGTGATGGAAATACTCTTCCAAATGATGGGAAGGCTGGGGAGGGAGGAAGGCAGCCTTCGGAAAACTGTTACGGCATGAGTGTGCAAGTGGTCATGGAAGATGCTAGAGAGATAGTAGAGGACTGTCTCCATTGCAGAAAGATCTTGGGGGACAGTGACACTGTTCCAGCTCTCCAGTTCTTCTTCAGGCTGCGGGTGGTGTGTTTCCCTCATGACAAAGGGCAGGGTAGACACGATATCCTATCATTGCCAAACTTAAGTATGTGTGGAAAAGTAGGAGACGGTAATGGCTGCATTGGGAGCCCCAGGCAAAGCACTGGCTTTTCTCATTTCATGCCAGGAAGTTTAGGGGAGACACTGTAGGCTCTGCCGCAGGCTGCGAAGATAAATAAAACACTGTCCCCTCCTCTAGCGCATGGGACTTTGACCAGTAAGACCGCAGACACTGTGGTACCTTGCCGTCAGCAGCCCAAGGAAGCAAACTCTACCTACAGGTGGCCAGTGCCATTGGCAAGGGACACACTAAGCCAACACCTGGGGACAGTGGTGATCGTGATAGGTGAGCTCTTTGGTGTCACCTCTGACAAAGAGCCATTTGCACTCTCTGGGATCCTGTGATGAGGACAACTTTGGTTGAAAAAAGGAGAATTCGATCTTCAATTATGTCCCATCCTTTCTGCTTGCTTTCTGGGCGTAGTTAGCTCATTCCGCTGCTGTACCCAGGACACCTGTGTGGTTCAAAGGGACAGAGCAGAGCTTTAGGAATTACAGGGCAGTGAAATCGGTCTGCATGATGCTACAGTTGTGGGTACACGTCTTTATGAACATGACCAGACCCACAGAATGTGCCCAGGTGGGCTCATCAGTTGTAACGAATTAGCACTCTGGTGGGGGGTGTGGACGTGCCGGAGGCTCTGTAAGTGTCAGGAGCAGGGTGCATTTGGGAACTCTCTGTACCTTCTGCTTAGTGTTGTTGTTAACTTTAAAGATAAAACAGCCAAGGGGCGCCTGGGTGGCTCAGTTGGTTAAGGGTGTGACTCTTGATTTCAGCTCAGGTTATCATCTCACAGTTTGTGAGTTCGAGCCCCTCATCAGGCTCTGCGCTGATCTTGCAGAGCCTACATCAGATTCTGTCTCCCTCTCTCTCTGCCCCTCCTCCAATTGGTCTCTCTCAAAAATAAACAAACATTAAAAAAAATAAAACTGCCAGTTATTTTAGCAGCAAAAGACAAGAATGCTTGAGAATAGCAATCCAGGACAAGCAAGCTACCGCAAAAACCACAGACAAGTCCCGGCAAACAAAGAATAGGAACATTATTTTATGGAGAAGGAGGAAGTTGGGAGGGGTTGTTTTGAAGAAAAGTCCCCTATAGAGAAGCAAGAGTTGAGGATAATGACAGTTTCTCAGTGGCTGAGTTGCAGGGTTGTGGATTTCTTATAAGAGATGTAAGGCATTTTTCCCTCTCGGAGCCTGTAACTGAGGATTCTTTCCTGTGAGATTCTTCTGTTAGGGTCTGTGATTGACCATTCTTCCCACAACTGACGTCAGATGGTAGGACTTCCCCTACCAGAACCTCCTTCTAGCCCCTGAAGTTCACTTTGAGTGAGATTTCTCTTCATTAAATTTCACACTGTGAACCTTTATTTTATTAAAAAATTTTTTAATATTTACTTATTTTTTTTTGAGAGACAGAGAGAGACAGAGCATGAACAGGGGAGGGGTGGAGAGAGAGGGAGACACAGAATCTGAACCAGGCTCCAGGTTCCGAGCTGTCAGCACAGAGCCCAATGTGGGGCTCAAACCCACTAACTGTGAGATCACAACCTGAGCCGAAGTCGGACGCTCAACCGACTGAGCCACCCAGGTGCCCCTCACACTGTGAACCTTTAAACTGCTCTAAAAAATAAAGTCTGGTCAAAAGGTAGAACTTCCAGTTATAAGTCACCGAACTCCTGAGATTATAATTACATGATGACCATAGTTAACACTGCCGTCTGACGTATTTGAAAGTTGCTAAGGGAGGAGATTCTGAAAGTTTTCAAGGGAAAAAAATCTTTCCTTTTTTCCTCCTCTTTTATTTTTTTCTTGTATCTGTATGAGTTGAAGCTGGATGTCAACTAAACTCACTGTGGTCCTCATTTCACAATATACTGTAGGTCTAGCAACTCTGCTGTGCCCCTTAAACTTTTCCAGAGATTGTCAACTGTAACTCAGTAAAATTGAAAGAAAGAGAATAAAGCCTGTGAAAAAAGCAAACCCAAACCAAGCATAACCTTCCTTAGTTGAAGCCACACTTCCAGTAATAAAAGTAATGGTATAGGCACTTGTGAAAGTGTATGCTGTTTCCCCCGGGCCCCTGAAAGTGACTCATGGAGCGTGGAACCGATAAAGCCCCCGGAAAAGGAGGGTCTGGGGGTCCATCGACGCCATTACACCTGGAAATTTGCATAAGCGGGCTGGAATGTGTCAAGAGATAGGTGATCTAACTCAGGTGCTGTTTCCACTTCTTTTAAGTTCCTGTTAGTGTTTGTTCTGTTTGACTTAAGAAGGTGTGATTTGGAGGGCGATGTTGGCTGAAGTCATTTTTACCGCAATAAAGAAACTATTGCTGAAGGTAAAAGCTTTCTGTTATGATGAATGAGCCCTGGGCTCTGCTGTGCAGTGTGGTGACTATAGGGAATGACGCTGGGTTGCCTCCCATTAAATTTGCCAAGGGAACCTTATGTGTTCTCACCACACACACACACACACACACACACACACACACACACACAAGGGGACTATGTGAGGAGCCGGAGGTGTTACCCTGACAGCGGTAATCATTTCACAGAGCGTGCGTGTGTCCAATGTCGGGCACTTCAACTATACACAATCTTGTTTGACAATTATTCTTCAAGAAAGTGGAAAACAACCCAGCTGCTGAAGGTACTTGTCTTCTACCTGTTGACTTGCTTCCTAATGTGGAGCCTCCGACCCCAACGATGAACCCCAGTTGGAAAGGAAGCTGACCGTGAAGATTTCGTTGTCAAGGGCTGGTCAGCGGTTCGGCACTTTTGGGAGCCTCTTGAAGAATTTGACACCAGGAAACCTGTCTCCGGGGATTGAAAGGTTCAGGTGGTGTTTATTCTGCCTTGAAGTGGGTTTTGATGCTGATTCTGATTCAACAGGCTTGGGACACGGTCTGAGGGTCAGCATTCCTGACAAGCTCCCAGGCGTCTTAGACACTGAAAAAAAGACCCTAGACTGGGTGGTGTAAACAACAGAAATGTATCTTCTCAGAGTTCCTAAGGCTGGAAGCCCAAGATGGAAGTCCCAGCACGGTCAGGTTCTGGTGAGGACTCTCTTCCCGGTTGGCACACAGCCGCCCCCTGACTAAGCCTCACTTGGCAGAGAGCGAAAGCTCTGGTCTCCTCCTCTTCTTAGGAGGAACTAAGGTCATGATCTCATCTAGACCCGATGACCTCCCAAAGGTCCCACCTCCAAAACTATCACAGAAGCCTCAACACAGGTGTTTGGGGCAGGACCCGACTCCGTCCACAGCACGAGGTGCTGCCCCTGAGGTTCTGCAGAACTTACTCGGAGTGGCAAGACCCTAAAAGAAGCTTCCTGTGACATTTCGAGGGGCCCAAACTTGCCTGACTTAACACTAAGACACTTGATCTAAGAGAGCACAATTGTTAAAGGTTCTAAATTTCACGAATGTAATCAATAGTTTGGTAAAGTCGTTGTTGCTCATGTTGGAAGATTACACCACCAGCATCAAATTGTCATTTGTGAGATTCTTCTAGGTTGGCCCTCTGTGTAGAATTTATGCACAAGCTTGCTGATTCAATGAGACATTCATAATGACGTCAAAAAGAGCCAAGCCGGGGCATCTGGGTGGCTTAGTCAGTTAAGCATCTGAGTCTTGGTCATAATCTCACAGTTTGTGAGTTCGAGCCCCTGCACCGGGCTCTGTGCTGACAGTGTGGAGCCTGCATGGGCTTCTCTTGTTCCCTCTCTCTGCCTCTCCCCAACTCGCTCTCTCTGTCTCTCTCTCAAAAATAAATAAACTTTAAAAAATAAAAAAAGATCCAAGCTGGTGAGATTTTATTATTAAAGGCCATAGAAATTAAAGGACAAGCTTCCAATATAAATTATCATTAACCACAAATTTCTTGCCAAAATGATCAATAGAACAGAGGAAATTCAGATAAGATGCCTTAATGTGCTTCAGTATTTATTTCAATTGTAACCCGTACAAAATGAAAGTAAACTATCATCATATGTCCAAAGTTTCGAAATGCTTTAAGTTATTATGTTTATTGATTTAGTTTTTAAAGTTAATTTCTTTACCAAAGTATGGAAAGAGTCCAAATGTCCATTGACAGATGAATGGATAAAGAAGATGTGGTATATACACAATGGAGTATTACTCAGTCATCAAAAAGAATGAAACCTTGCCATTTGCAACAACATGGATGGAACTAGAGGGCATTATGCTAAGCGAAATTAGTCAGAGAAAGACAAATATCATATGACGTCACTCATATGAAGACTTTAAGATATAAAACAGATGAACAGAAGGGAAGGAAAGCAAAAATAATACAAAAACAGGGAGGGGGACAAAAGCATAAGAGACTCTTAAATATGAAGAACAAACAGGGTTACTGGAGGGGTGGTGGAGCGGGGAGGGGCATTAAGGAATCTACTCCTGAAATCATTGTTGCACTATATACTAACTTGGGTGTAAATTTAAAAAATTAATAAAAAACAAAACAAACAAAAAAGTTAATTTCTTTATTTTGAGAGAGAGAGTGAGAGCAAGGGAGGGGCAGAGAGAGAGAGAGAAAGAGAATCCCAGGCCGACTCTGAGGTATTCGCACAGAGCCTGATGCAGGGCTCGAGCTCACGAACCATGAGACCATGACCTGAGTGGAAATGAAGAGTCAGATCCTTAACCCACTGAGCCACCCAGGTGCCCCTAGAGATACCTTCTCAAGTTTCTTGGTCAAAATCGTTGTGATCACAATGCCAGCTTCAAGATCATCATGATCATATAGCTGGAATTGTGTTGCTGGGAGCTGCCTCATCTGTGTCCGTGCTTTCCTCGTTTAGTCATTCAACAAACACTTGTTGAGCCCTTCTACGTGCCCAGAACTATGCTAGGTATGAGTGATATGGCAGTGAAGACTACAGATGTGGTCTTCGTTCATAAACAAAATGTTCTTTTTTTTATGCTTATTTCTGAGAGAGATAGAGCATGAGTGGGGGAGATGCAGAGAGAGAGAGGGAGACACAGAATCCGAAGCAGGCTCCAGGCTCTGAGCTGTCAGCACAGAGCCTGACGTGGGGCTCGAACCCACGGACTGCAAGATCACAACCTGAGCCGAAGTCGGAGGCTCAACCGACTGAGCCCCCCGGGTGCCCGAATCCTTTGTTCTAAGGATAAAATGAAAAGAGAGAGAGAGGAAGAGTTGGGGCATCCAACGTGCCCTGCTGACAGGCACACCAATCCTTCAGTACTACAGGGAGGGATTCTGTGGAAATCCTTCCTGGTTAGACCCCAGGGCTCATGCCTGGCACTTGCCCAATGCCCATGGCTCTTCCCAAGGGCAGGCTCTGCGTTGCCAAAGCTTATGCATAGTTGCTGAAACAGTATATTCAGTTCAAGGAAAATTCTGAGTTAAGCATTTTCTGTTCAGACTTTTATTTCCTCTTGAGTTTTTCAGTAAGCCACATAGAAACTCTGCTTTCCAGAGTTCCTGGCGTGACACATATTCCAGCTAATGAGGTGCCCAGGAAAGCCTGCTGGGCGCTTCTGGTAGGCCCCACAGAGTGCTGGCATCCTGGAAGGTCATGGCTGGTCCAGACATTGTCTTTTTATCAATTTAGTCCAAGGGAAATCGTGTTTTGGGGATAGAGTCAAACCAGACATAAATACAAGAGAGTAATCACAGGTAAGAATGGTACCCTATTTGTTTATAACAAGTTTGGGAAGTGGGAATGGTCATCTGTCCGGGCACATTTTTGAGGAGACAGATCAGATGAATAAATCAGCATCTTGTCTGATAAGGACAAAAGCAAGCAGGGAGCTGGGAGCTCTGAAGAGACATTAGTGGGTGTCGCTGTTCTCTGTGTCCTTTTCTTTTTATCTACACACAGTCCCTCGGGAACCTCATGTGGGCCCGTGGCTTTATTTATTTTTTATTTTTTTATAAATTTATTTACTTATATGCTTATTTAGATTTTAGAGGGAGAGAGAGAGAGAGAGCAAGCAGGGGGAAGGGCAGGGGGAGAGAAAGAGAACCTTACGCAGGCTCTGCATGGAGCACGGAGCCCGACGTGAGACTTGATTCCACGACCCTGGGATCATGACCTGAACTGACATTAAGAGTCAGATGTTCAGCTGATGGAGCCACCCAGGTGCCTCTGGTCCCTTGCTTTAAATGCCCTTGCACCCAGGTAGCACAGACAAATGGTAATGAGCTTGGGCTCTGGTGTCCGCCTGCCTGGGATTTTCTTCTGGCTTTAGCACTCCTGGTTGAACAACTATGGGGAAATTTTCTGTTCCCTCATCATTAAAATGAAGATAATGGGACAGGGCCAGCCCCACAGGGATTTTGAGAGTATAACCAAGGAAATATTCACAAATTGCTCAGACAGTGCCTGAGACATTGTAAGAACCTGATCGATGTTAACTGTATGCCAAGTACTCCCAGGTCTCTGTTCCTTGTCCTGATTTCTACCCAGAACCCGGACCCATAAATCCAAGTGCCTATTCAATTTCTTCACAAAGACATCGAGGAGTCATGTCGAACTCAATATGGCCCAACAGAATGGATTCCCTGTTTACATCTGCTGCTTCCCTCGTGATCATGTTTCATTAAACACATCACTGTCCAAACTAAAAAGAGGGGAATTAAACTTGATTCCTGTCCTGTCTTCTTTCCCCACATTCAGTGCTTCTCTCCGTTCTGGAACATGCCATGCTCATTTTCAGCCAAGGAACTTTGCATCAGACATTCTCTGCCTGCTTACCATTTGATCCTCACTTACCAGGCTCTTGTCATTCAGATGTCAGCTTAATGTCACCTCATAGAGAGACTTTCTATAAACAACTGCCTCAGCCTTGGGAGATAAAGATAGTGTTTCTCTCTGGGGCGGATGGCAGTGACTTAGGCGGACCCTTGAGTGTGGCTCTGTGTTAGGAAGCAAGGCTTTGCACTCACTTTTCAGTTTTAAGTGACCGCTGGTGGCCCAGTCTAAGTAGACAGACTAGAGTTGGTTTTTGTCTGGCCCCAACCTTATTTCTTTTTACTTTTTATTTTTTTTCTTTTATGCTTTATTGTCAAGTTGGTTTCCATAGAACACCCAATGCTCATCCCCACAAGTGTCCTCCTCCATGCCCAGCACCCCCCTTTCCTTTCCCCCTCCCCCATCAGCCCTCAGTTTGTTCTCAGTATTCAAGAGTCTCTCATGATTTGCCTCCCTCCCTCTCCCCAACTATTTCCCTCTTCCCCTCCCCATGGTCCTCTGTTAGTTTCTCCTGTTAGGCTTATGAGTGAAAACATATGGTATCTGTTCTTCTCTGCCTGAGTTATCTCACTTAGCATGACACCCTCAAGTTCTATCCACGTTACCATGAATGGCCAGATTTCATGCTTTCTCATGGCCATGTAGTACTCCATTGTGTATATAAACCACATCTTCTTGATCCACTCATCAGGTGGTGGACATTTAGGCTCTTTCCATGATTTGGCTATTGTAGAAAGTGCCGCTATGAACATTGGGGTACATGTGCTCCTATGCATCAGCACTCCTGTATCCCTTGGGTAGATCCCCAGCAGTGCTATTGCTGGGTCATAGGGGAGTTCTATGGATAGTTTTTTGAGGAACCTCCACACTGTTTTCCAGAGCGGCTGCACCAGTTTACATTCCCACCAGCAGTGTAGGAGGGTGCCCGTCTCTCCACACCCTCGCCAGCATCTATAGTCTCCTGATTTGCTCATTTTAGCCACTCTGACCGAGGTGAGGTGGTATCTCAGTGTGGTTTTGACTTGTGTTTCCCTGATGCTGAGTGATGCTGAGCATCATTTCATGTGTCACCCTATTTCTGGACTCCTGATGATGTGAAAAATGTTGGAGTTCAGAGCTAATGGCCAAGAAGGAATTCTTGAGTCATCTTTGGTACCAAAAGGGGGTTTATTAAAGCACGGGGACAGGATTTGTGGGCAGAGAGCGGCACTGGGGGTGTGAGGAGTGACTGGTTGTATACCTTCAAGCTGGGACTGGGTGAGGGTTGCAGAAGTCTCTGAGGTGTTTTGGAAACAAGATTTCTAGGACCTTGAGGAGGTTAGCTGTTGTTGGGGAAAGGTTATTTATTACTGTTTAGTAAAAACTATTGTGAGACGCTTCAGATGTGTATCAGGGGGCCATAAGCTTGGAGTATGATTGTCAACACATATCTTGGGGGGGGAATTATTTCCAAAGGAATTATAAAAATTCATTATTATATTATATTATATTATTCCATGTTATAAATATATGTTAAAGTAGACTTATAGGATTGTGTGCGTGGGGGGGGGGTCAGACTGAGATTGCCTTTTGCTTTTAGCAAAGTGTCATCATTGAGGCAGCTGACACTTCCCAGAAGAAGGTCCCTCAGCCTGTCTCAAGGACTTGTCAGTGGTCTGCAGGCAGTAAGGACATTTAATTTTTCATGCCACACCATGCGTTTTAGCTCGGGGGGGATCTTGGCTAATAGACTACTGCTGTGGGACCTGCTGGTGCACCTGTCAGCCCAACACCCCTTCCTCCCCCCTCTCAGAGGAAGATGAAGAGCAGCCGAACGCCGTTGGGCAGCTCGATTCCCCCTTGACCCTCACTCCTCAGCCTCACTGACCGATAGTACAGTGGGGGCCCTTGCTCCCTGCCTCTTGCTCATGACTTGGACGAGAGCATTTGCCACCAGAGCCCAGGGAGCCTCTCCTTTCTCCCAACAGAGCCCACAAGGGCCCTTGTACTTCCTTTTCCAGAAAGCCGGTTCCGTCAGCATCTCGTTCTCACTGTCTACACTGTTAACAACTGTCAAGGATCTGAGATTGGTGTCTCAACTGCAGGCTAACAAGTTTGCCTGCCACCATTTCAGGGATGCTGACAGACGACAAGAGGGCCCGGGGTCAGAGACAAAGGATCTAATCGCTCACGGCCCAGCAGGCGGCAAGAATTCCTGTTTGCCTGGGCTCTCCTTGCTTCCAGGTCCCACTGGCTGAGGCTGAGAAGCCCGGGGAATGTTCTGCATGTAGCAGTTTTGTGTCGCAGCTGAGGAATCCCTGTACTTTAAAGAACATTTACACGGGACACAAATACCTTCACACTCTGGCCATTTCACATAGTTCTTCCCTAGACCAATCGTCAGGTTTTGCTTTTCTCTCAAGCCTCTGGTCAAGCGGCCAACCCATTAGATGCTGCTTGTGAGTCACGCACGACAGTCTCCTTCCAAACAAAGTCGACGATTTGTGTGGTTCTCGGGGTGCTTCTCACTGGAGGGATTTTCGCTTGTCCCTGACTTGGAAGCCGCCTCTGACTGGGCGGTAGTGGAGACGCCATTCTCTGCCCTTTAGAGCTGGGCCGGAGCCCAGACCCAAGCCCGGACACTTCCTTCCTCTGTCAGTGGTTCGGAGGGAACTCGCCAGAAATTGTGTGGTGTGCAGGGAGGGCAAGGGGTGGGAAGGCATGTGGAGCGTGGCTTAGCCATCTCTTTATGCAGGTGTATCCTTGGGGGTTCAGGCAACGCCCCATTCGTGCTGGGCCATTTGTGTGACACCCGGGTGTCCCACGGTAACATTCCAGGTCCACCGGCTCCCAGAAGCAAGCCGGGAACTGCTTTTCGAGCAGAGATAGGCTCTCAGCACAAGGGGCCACCAGCTTGCAGCGAATCTCTAGGGACTCTCAGACTCCTACCGGGGGGACAATCAATCTAAATTTGATTATAAATAAATCAAGAGACTTCAGGCCCAACTTTTTATTTTGTAAAAAAGGTAAAAATGCCAAAAAGGCTTATTTGTCATTTAAGAGGTTCAGAGAAATTCTTTTTTTTTATTAAAAAAATTTGTGTGTATGTGTGTTTATTTATTTTTTGAGAGACAGAGAGAGACAGTCTAAGCAGGAGAGGGTCAGAAAGAGAGGGAGACACAGAATCTGAAGCAGGCTCCAGGCTCTGAGCTGTCAGCACAGAACCTGACATGGGGCTCGAACCCATGGACCGTGAGATCATGACCTGAGCCGAAGTCGGATGCTTAACCGACTGAGCCACCCAGGCACCCCCAGAGAAATTCTTTTGTACCAAGCTCTACCAAATTTTAGTATCACTAAATTTAGTATTACAAGAGAGCTAAATTTAAATTCAATTTTACTTACACTTCTAATTAAAATGAACCTTGTGATAAATAAAATTAGTTTGTGAATTTAGGGTTAAATGATGGTCACTTCTTTTTTCGTGTGTTTGCCACAACATGAAACACAAATACAAACACAGCACGTTAACCAAATCAAACCTTTGTATTTCTATTTTAACAAAAAACTAGATTATATACAACTGTCTAAATTTCTTATACTTGTCCTATAGGTCAAATCCCTATCCTATTATTTAAAAGTATGTAAATAGAAACATAGTTATATGCATCTACATTGAATTATAATTTAAATAAGTGTTATCCCTCTATATTGGTTCTTTTTTTTTTAACGTTTATTTATTTTTGACAGGGAGACAGAGCGTGAGTAGTGGAGGGGCAGAAAAAGAGGGAGATACAGAATCCGAAGCAGGCTCCAGGCTCTGAGCTGTCAGCACAGAGCCCAACGCAAGGCTCGAACTCACGAACCGTGAGATCATGACCTGAGCCGAAGTCAGCTGCGCAACTGACTGAGCCACCCAGGCGCCTCTATATTGGTTCTTTTTTTTTTTAAAGTTGTTTTTAGGGGCATCTGGACAGGTCAATCAGTTAGGCCTCTGACTCTTGGTTTCAGCTCAGGTCATGATCTCATGGCTTAACGGGTCTGAGCCTGCACTGGGCTCTGTGCTGGCATTGCAGAGCCTACTTGGGATTCTCTCTCTCTCTCTCTCTCTCTCTCTCTCTCTCTCTCTCTTCTTCCCCCATTAGTGCTGTCTCTGTCTCTCTCAAGATAATAAATAAGTAAATATTTTAAAACGTTTTATTTTGGGGAGGAAGAGAGAGAGACATGGAGTGCGAGCAGGAGAGGCGTAGAGAGAGAGGAAGCAGGCCCCAGGCTCTGAGCTGTCAGTACAGAGCCCTATGTGGGGCTCAGACTCACAAACTGTGAGATCATGACCTGAGCCGAAGTCGGACGCTCAACTGACTGAGCCCTCCAGGCGCCCTTATGTTGGTTATTTTATTTAACTTTAGGCACAATGTTGCACATTGTGTGGCCCTATGGAGTTAACCCAGTTTTATTATCTGTGTAAAGTCTTAAGAAATTATTGTATTTCTGGTAATTTCTTAATATTAAGTTATTGTATTGCACCTGAATATTAATTATTTTTTCTCAACTTCTAAATTGACTTTGTGCTATAATATTGAATTTATTAGTTAATATATCTTTATTGGTTAATATAGCTTTTTTTAAGTTAATTTATTTATTTTGAGAGAGAGGGAGAGCCCACAAGCATGCTTGTGAGTTGGGGAGGGGCAGAGAGAGAGAGAGAGGGAGAGAGAATAAAGCATGCTCTGCACTGTCAGCGCAAGCAAGATGCGGGGCTCAAATTCACACTGTGAGGTCATGAGTTGAGCGGAAGTTGGACACTTAGCGGACTGAGCCACCCAGGCAACTTTTAAAGAAATTGAAATTGAGAAGGAGTAAAAAAAACTAGTGCCTAGCCACCACACAGTGCTCATGTGTCTTTTTAATGTCTACATTCTTGCCTACAAAGAAGCAGTTTCTTCTGCAGAACATTCACATTAAGATCATAAAATCAGTCAGTGTATTTTCTTATGAAATCCTTGATAAAATTATGTTTTAGCAGTGAGAGTTTCAAAGGTTTAAATTAGTACTGTCATGAAAAATACTGTTTTGACTATCAAATAATGTGAATGTCATACCAAGGTGGTGAAATAATGAGAAAAAAATGTGTATATATTCCTCGCTCTCTGCCCCTCCCATCCCTGTTCTTGGCACAGAGCTCCTGAAATTCCTTGTAATCTCTTACATAATAAGAGTACTAGGAACATCCTTTCTTCTCATATTTGGCCTTTGGCCCCGGTTCCTGGCACAGGGCTCCTAAATCCCTTGGAGTTTCCTGGGTGACACCAGTGCCCTTCGTTCTAATGAGGTGACTCTGGGTGGGCTCCTGGGTCAGGGCTGGTCATCAGAAAGGTGGGCCCCTCATTAGAAGCTTGGAATTTCAGTGCCACCCCCATTCTCTAGAAAGGGAGGAGGAGCCGGAAATGGACTTAATGACGGATCATGCCTTTGTGATGAAGCCTCTCTCAAAATCCCAGAAGCCCAGAGTTCACAGAGTTTCTGGGTTGCTGAACCCATTCATGTCCCCAACCCCACGGGGACAGGAGCTCCTGTGCTCAGGGCCCTCCCAGACCTTACCCCATACATCTCTTCAGTGGGCTGTTCATCTGTACCCTTTATGATATCCTATATTACCTAATAAAATGTAGTCAAGTGTTTCCCAGAGTCCTGTGCACCCTTCTACAGAACAAATCACTGAACCCAAAGAAAGAGTCATGGGATCTCTGGCTTATAGGCCAGAAGCACAGGTGAAAGCGTGGGCTTGTGATTGGCACCTGACGTGAGGGCGTCTTGGGGACTCGCCCCGGGCTTGCAGAGCCCACTACTAGCCCCAGGTTCAGGTCAGTCTGGAACCGGTGGGTTGTTTTGAACAGCTAATGTCTCAGAGGATTGCTTGACGGGAGGTAAACCCACAAGACTGCTGTCAGAAGGGAAGTCCTGTGAGTGTGGAGGTCATGTGAGTGACACACGGTAGGAGTGGGTTTTTCCTTTACAAAGTACATCAATTTTTTTTTTAAGTTCAAGTATTTTGAGAGAGAGAGAGAGAGGGAGCACGTGCAATGGAGGGGCAGAGAGAGAGGGAGAGAAAGAGGGAGAGCTAAAGAATCTCAAGAAGGCTCAGCGCTGTCAGCACAGAGTCCCACATGGGGCTTGAACCCATGAACTGTGAGATCATTACCCAAGTGGAAATCAAGAGCCAGAAGCTTAACCAACAGCCACCCAGGCGCCTTGATCCCACTTTTTTAAGTTTTAATTTTAATTAAAAAAAATTTTTTTTTATCATTTATTTACTTTTGAGACAGAGAGAGACAGAGCACAAGTTGGGGAGGGGCAGAGAGAGAGAGGGAGACACAGAATGGGAAGCAGGCACCAGGCCCTGAGCTGTCAGCACAGAACCTGATGTGGGGCTTGAACCCATGAACCGTGATATCCTGATCTGAGCTGAAGTCGGCCGCTTAACTGACTGAGCCACCCAGGCGCCCCTTTAATTTTAATATTTTTTAATGTTTTTATTTCACTTAGCATAAGTGAGTCAGAGAAAGACAGATATCATATGTTTTCACTCATCTTGAAAAACTTAACAGAAGATCGTGGGGGAGGGGAAGGGGAAAAATAGTCACAAACAGAGAGGGAGGGAGGCAAACTACAAGAGACTCTTAAATATAGAGAACAGACTGTTGGTTAATGGGGGCTAAGAGACAGGGGAAACTGGGTGATGGGCGTTGAGGAGGGCAGTTGGGATGAGCACTGGGTATTGTACGTAAGCCAATTTGACAATAAATTATATTAAAAAAATAAACATTAAAAAATACATTTCTGGAGTGCCTGGGTGGCTCAGTCTATTAAGCGTCCGACTTTGGCTCAGGTCATGATCTCACGGTTCATGGGTTCAAGTCCCGCGTTGGGTTCTGTGCTGACAGCTAGCTCAGAGCCTGGAGTCTGTCTTCAGATTCTGTGTCTTCCTCTCTCTGACCCTCCCCCATTCACACTGTCTCTCACTCTCTCGAAAATAAATAAAACATTAAAAAAATACATTCCTACCAAAAAAATGTTTTTATTTATTTTTGAGAGAGAGAGAGAAAATGAGAATGAGTGGGGGAGGGGCAGAAAGAGAAGGAGAGAGAGGGTCCAAAGTAGACTCCAAGCTGTCAGCACAGAGCCTAATGTGGGGCTTAAACTCACCCACTGTGAGATCATGACCTGAGCGGAAGTCAGACACTTAACTGACTGAGCCCCCCAGGCGTCTTCACCCCTTATTTTAATGTGCAGAATTGATATGGGAGAACTAGAGGATGAAGCAATGAAAATTCGCCTCTGGTTTGCAGTCTATGCTCACGGGGCAGTGGCGAAGGGTCTTTTGTTTGTTTGTTTGTTTCTGTGTATTCTGCTCAGGTAGCAAACCGCCGCCTCATCAGAGCCGAGGCCCTTGAGACGGACTCAGCTATGGTTTTGGGTGCCCCACAAATTTTAAAAACAGGAGTTTCTCACTCTGGACGAATGAACATTCCTTAGGTTCTTTTCTTACTTTCTGTTTCGCTTGTTATAACCTGGTCAGCTCGGTTCATGACACCTCCGGGGCTGTGGCCGTTTCCGAGCCCGGTTCTCTTCATTCTTAGATTGGCATCTCTCTCCATGCCCCTGGCGATTCTGTCACTTACTGCTCTTCTCCAAAATCAAGTCTCGCATTCACAGTTCTAGAAGGCTACTAGAGTGTCTTGTTTGTTTGTTTCGCACCCACCTCATCGTTGAGGCACCTGGGTGGCTGCTGGGTGACACGAAGCCTGGGTAGCGTCCGTGCACAAAGGGTTCCGTGAGTTATTAGGGCTGGTTTGCTGCACGTGTCCAGAGTTGTCTGATGCTCCCGGCTGCGTTATCTGCCATCAGGAGAGGGTAAGAGGGCACATCCTTTCCTCGTGGGGGCTTTGGTAAATCCTCGGGTTGACTTTTTACAAAGTGTTGTTCACCCGCTTATACTTTAGTGACTGCATAAACCCTTCCATCTTTATAGCACGTTCCTAAGTAACTGCTGATGACCAGTGACAGCCAGCAAATGGTTTCTGAAAGAAAAACTGTTGTCTATGAATAGTAATCAGGGCGCATATTTTTGGAGAGATTATAAAATCCGAAAACCTCTCTCTGTCTCACTGCCTCAAGATTCAGTGCTTTCCTTGCCCGTTCAGAGGACGGGGATAAAACAGCCACTCAGGACTTTGAAGAAACCACGTTGGATAAGAGCTGTGCCACTCTATTTATCCAAAGTACAGTGACCGGATGTCCTGTCCTCCATTTTAATGAAACACGGGCGCTGGAGCAAACAGGAGGCGAGGACTCCTCCCACATGAAATATGAATGGGTAGGCTCTTGAGATCTACTGTGCCCGGGTGCTGCTGAAACATCCATGGGGTGGGGAATGTTGTGGCAAATTACTGTAAGTGTTAAGGCAATTCATTCACAGGGTCAGGAAACCCTGATTCAGCGTGTTCGAATCAAGGTGCATTCCCAGACGACATTGCTTGCGCTTGGCGGAATGGGGTCTAACCAAGTCAGACTGTTGGCCAGGCATCTGTTCTAGATCGTGCGTGCCATCCTAAGGTAATACCGTCCCTACCTAGCTGAACAGTCACTTGTTGTTAATCTCTGTTTTTCCTTAGACGTTGAGACTAACAACCAGCCCACCTTTTCCCTGGAGTTCAGGCTCGCAGGCAACTTACACAAAGTTGGGATGGTTTCCTGAGGCCAAAGGGCAGCCGGGAGACCGTCTACGGTCATCCTTACTATCGAATTCAGACTCTTTCCAGACCTGCTGCAGGTAGGTTCCATGCTGTGACACCTGGCGAAGGAAATTTCCAGCAGGATGGTACTCACCCTGCCCATTTGTTTAAAAAAAAAGTCTTGCTTCTGACTTCATCTCTTTGGTCCTAAGTTGTCATTTGGGCTTCAGGAATCAGTTTTGTTCTATGAGGCTGGGGTCAAGAAGGGCGTGCTTTAATTCCTTGTTGAGAAACCCAAGTGTTGCATTCATGTCGCACCTATGTGAAAGGCGGTGCTGATTCTCTCCTAACTCCTGGTGGCCGCTTAGCCTAGCGTGTGGTCATGGTGACAGCGTTACCTTTGTGGTAAAGGAGAACAGACTGATGTGGACATGTAGGGGGTTAGAAATAGCCACCGGGTTTTGCATAGAATCGTGTGCATTTTCAGAACGTATTCACGTAATGTTTTCTCTTGTACCTTTCTGAAACTCGTAAAGAAATGTGAGGAAGGGAATGAGACCAAATGACATGATTGACATCGATCCGTTATTTACAAGGCATTGTACTGGGGCGCCTGGGGGGGCTCAGTTGGCTAAGCATCTGACTTTGGCTCAGGTCATCATCTCACTGTTTTTGAGTTTGAACCCCACGTCGGGCTCCGTGCTGACAGCTTGGAGCGTGGAGCCTGCTTCGGATTCTGTGTCTCCCTCTCTCTCTGCCCCTCTGCTGCTCATACTCTGTCTGTATCTCTCTCTCTGTCTCAACAACAATAACAAAAAACAAAGCACAAGGCATTGTTCTAAGCTATCTACACCCAGTTACGACTGCTTCATTTAAATTTATATATGCACCTGACAGTAACTCTATAGGTACGCCTACCACAGCCGCTTTACAGATGAGGAGACTAATGCCTCAATAAATTAATTCATCAAGTCACTGAGATGCAGCTTCTAAGTGGCAAGGCTAGGATTCAAACCCAGAGCCTGCCTGTCTTCAGAGCCCTGGCACAGAATCATTACCCTACACTGCTCCCCTACGGAGAGAGAGGTAAGGAGCTCTGTGCGGTCTTAGAAGAGTTTGGAACCCAATCAGCCATCTTAGAAACGTGGGTTTCCTGATTCCTATTCAGTACTTTTCTTCTTTCTTTCCCCTTCCTTCCTTCCTTCCTTCCATCCTTCCTTTCTTTCTTTCCTTCTTATTTTTTATTGGGAAATGTAGCATACACAGATCATACTGTGTAAACACACACATACATTTTATATCAAACCATTTGAAATTGTCAATATATGCTCCAATTTGACACTTAGAAGTGGCGATTTCCTGATTTCCCTTGCTACGCGCTGTTTAATGAACTAGTAAAGTTAAGGCAAACACTCGTAGGAACACCAGCCGGTTCCAGGAACAGAGCACTGCCTCCCCACACCCCTCCCCGTGACAGGTCCCTCCTCCCCTCTGGGTAACACCACCCTGAGTTCTGTGGTAACCATTTCTTTTCCTTATGTTGGCATCCCTAAAGAATACAGCTTATTTTTGCTTGCTTGTGTCTTTATATAAATGGATCACGCCACACCTGTTCTTTTGTGACTTGCTTTTCTTTTCCATTACTATGTTGGTGGCATTGGGCTGGATTGATCACCCAGTCATTGTTTTGGGGGGTTGTTGTATAATATTACATTGTATGAATAAACCACTCTCTCTTTATCCATTCTACTGTTGAAGAGCGTTTGGGCTGTTCCTGGGTTTGAGCTAAGAAGCGCAGAGTTTCTGTGAACGTTCTTGCCTATGTCTCTTGGTGCACTTGGCTGGAAACTCTTCAAGTGTAGGGTATGTACTTCTGGGAGGAATTACTGAGTGCAGGAAAAGACCAAATTGCCAAACGGCTCTGCACTCAGCAAATACAACTTAAATCAAGTTTCTTTTGCTCCATATTCTCTATTTTTGTTGTCTGAGGGTGTGCAATGCTATGTCCTTGTGGTTTTAATGTGAATTTCTCTGGTTATTAAGGAGGCTGAGCAATTTCTCATGTCTTTATTGACTATGTGGATTTCCCCTTTGCCCTTTGGGAAATGCCTGTTCAATAGTCTTTGCCACTATTTCATTTTTTTTTTCCATCTCTCTTTATATGCATATGTGTTCAGAAAAAGTCATTAAATGTTTCTGGATATTATTCTTTTGTCAATTACACATCACATATATATAGGTTTTAGTTCACGGCTTGGCTTTTCACTTTCTTTATGATGTCTTTAGGTGCACAGACTTAAAAAATTTTATTTTAACGTATGAGTACTTTGTTCATCTTTTCGTGTCCTTTCCTACACCAAGATCATGAAGGTATTCTACCACAGTGTCCTGTAAGATCTTTATGTCTTTGCCTCTTGCATCCGGGTCTTTAATAATCATGGAACTGAGGTTTGTGTACAGTGTCAGGTGATGGGGGTGTGGTTGCTCCAGTGTGATTTATTTTATTATTTATTGCTTTTATTATTTAGTTTTTTAATGTTGAATTTTACTTTTGAGAGAGAGAGCAAGTGAGCGAGAGAGACAGCACACAAGCAGAGGAGGGGCAGAGAGAGAGAGGGGGGAGACAGAGAATCCCAAGCAGGGTAGAAGACATCAGCACAAAGCCCAACATGGGGTTTGAACTCACAAACTGTGAGATCATGACCTGGGCTGAAGTCGGATGCTCAACTGACTGAGCCTCCCAGGCGCCCCTAGTGTGACTTATTTTAAAAGCCCACTTTTTCCCACTGAAACATACCACCACTTCTTTTATATATCAGTTTTCCATTGCTTTTTCCCCTATTGGTATTCAGTGCTCTCTGTTCAAATTTAAGAACAATAGAACTCTTATTATTTAAAATTTTAAAGGGGCGCCTGGGTGGCTCAGTCGGTTAAGCCTCCAACTTCGGCTCAGGTCATGATCTCACGTTCTGGGTTTGAGCCCCGTGTTGGGCTCTCTGCTGAGAGTTCAGAGCCTGGAGCCTGCTTCTGATTCTGGTCTCCCTCTCTCTCTGCCCCTCCCCGCTCATGCTCTGTCTCTCTCTGTCTCAAAAATAAATGAAAAACATTAAAAAAATAAAAAAAAAAACCTTAAGCCTAATCATAGGGCTATCAAGGAGAAGTTGAGGTTTAAAAAAAATATATATATATATATATAATTTATTGTCAAATCAACTTACATACAGCACCCAGGGCTCATCCCAACAAGTGCCCTCCTCAATGTCCATCACCCACTTTCCCCTCTAAAACTTTTTTAATGTTTATTTTTGAGAGAGAGAGAGAGAGTGAGCATGAGCTGAAGGTAAGGCAGAGAGAGAGAGAGAGAAAGCAGGCTCCACACTATCAGTGAAAAGCCTGATGTGGGACTTGAACCCATGAACCATGAAATCATGACCCAAGCTGAAGCTCAATGCTCGACCAAATGAGCCACCCAGGTGTCCCTATTATTATTATTTTTTAAATATTTATTTATTTTTGAAAGAGAGAGAGAGCGAGCGAGCAGGGGAAGGACAGAGAGGGAAGGGGACAGAGGACCTGAAGTGGGCTCTGCAATGACAGCAGAGAGACCTATGGCTTGAACTCATGGACCATGAGGTCATGGCTTGAGCCGAAGTTGGACTCTTAACCAACTGAGTCACCCAGGCACCCCTGAGAACAATGGAATTATTGACTCTGTATACTTGTTTTTCCTCTTCTCATTGATGGTTTCCATGTAGGTATTTTACAGCAGTTGCATGATGAAAACACTAACGTACAATCAGTATCGAATATTCCTTGAGTCAGTCCTGGGCAGACTCCCACATCCATGACTAGGAAGTGCCCCGGGGTGCCATGGACCCAGCTGCGGCCTCGCTCACGTCACACAGCTCAGGGCCACCTGTGGGTGACCACTCCCAACACCTGCCTCTCCAGGTTTTGATACTTTGAGGGGAACAGAAAGATAATTCAAGTCATGGAGAATGAACCATAGGTGCTCCACCTGCAGAATTGCGTCCTGGGCCCAGAAGCAAGAAGCCCTGAGTCTTTTCTGTAACTACTTTCTGCGTGAGCTCAGGCTGACTTGTGTTCTGATTTGCTGGACTCCAAGAATCCAAGGGCTCTCTCTGCCAGAACTCAGTGGGACTCCATCACCGTCTTCCTACGTGACCATACGTATCACACGTGTATGGATTTTAGTCTCTTAATCTGCCTCCAGGGTCTCTTTCAGGGCCCATTTGGACGGATGAAGTGCTTAGTAGACAACTGATTTCTCACCTTGGAGGAAGAACTGGAAAGAAGGTCGGCCGTGTGGGGAGATTTGGTGAAAAGGTGATGAAGAAGGGTGAAGGCCCATCCAGTCTGCGCCCCCTCCCCATCCCAGTCACTATAAATATCACAAGTATAAATAACAAAGTACTCTGCCCCTTTCCCCACTCGCTCTCTGCCTCTCTCTCTCAAAATAAAAAATAAAGACATAAAAAATTAAAGTATTTTAAAAATGGAAGCAGTTAGATGTGCATTCACTGGGTACCGACTCCGAGCCTGCAAACAAACAACACATAACCAGGGCCTGCCCTCACAGAGTTCACGGTCCAGAGCTTCCGGAGACAACAGCGCGAAGCCTGCTTCCCAGTGATTCCACTCGTGTGACTTTGAACGAGTCTTGTAACTTCTCTGAGCCTGGGCTTTTTTATTTGTAGAAAGAGGCGCTGAAAGATAAACTACACAGCAGATGAGATCTCTTCTAAAAGTCCCCGGTTCTGTGCCCTTGGACAGACTACAGCTAGTGACCTCATCTTCTTTGCCTCCTTGAAGGAGTCACTGTCCGGGTCCAGCAGGATGTGCAGGAGGACTTGGAAATCCTCAGGGGCCGCCTGGCTGTGACATGTGCTTCTGACGTCTCCCCTCACCCCACTCCTGAGGCGAGTGGGTTTCAGGACACGCTGTGTAATTTATGTGGCCCATTGCCAGATGAAAACTGGGTCCTTGTTAAAAAAAGTATTAAGAATTGCAGGAGGCGGGGCAGCTGGGGGGCTCAGTCGGTTGAGCGTTCAACTTTGGCTCAGGTCATGATCTCAGGGTTTGGGAGTTCGAGCCCCGTGTCAGGCTTGCTGCTATCAGCACAGAGCCCTCTTCGGATCCTCTGTCCTCCTCTCTCTGCCCCTCCACCACTCATCCTCTCTCTCTTTCTAAAATAAGTAACCATTAAAAAAAAAAAAAAGGAAATGCAAGAGGGTAAGATCAGAGCATGAAACCAAATGCGGGGACCATCTGGGTGTGTGGCCTCGTGTGATAGCGCAGATCCCCAGCCCAGGGAGCCAAGCCTTGGTGATTTTGTGATTTCCCAGGCCGCCTGCATTCCTGCTGTCCTTGCATCCCACGGAGGTCTGTAGGATTGTGACCTCTCCAATGTCTTCTACTCATCCAGCGCAATACACAGGGACGGTCATGCAAGTCTTTACCCACTTAGGAAGCAAGGGAGTTCATGGGACGGGGCCACATACCAAAGTGTAAGTGATCTTTGTTTTAGTTTCATTTTTAATTACACAGTCGTGTTTTTGGTCTACTTTACTGACAAGTCCTCTCGACTTGACTGACTTCAGATTTCTGCCTCGAACAGTTTTGAACAGCTCCTTGGGCCCTGCATCGGGCATCGGTGTGAGGCGACTCCTCGCTCCGTGGGCCGAATCCCGCGTTCAGTTCCCTTCCCTTGTCCCTGCCCACGCTGAAGTTGCTTCGGCTTTCTTCAGCTCAGTTTGGACCTTAGTGCTTAAGAACCATCCCCTGAGATGTTGCCTGTACCTTCCTCGGGTACTATGTAATTCTCAGTCCCCGAGATTCCCAACTTTTCCTGGAACAGAGATACTTTCGTAAGACTGCTGGAGCTGGGGCTTCCTAACTGTGGGTTAGGGCACCTGGCGGTGGGGGGGGGGGGGCATGTGAGGCTTCAGGGCTTTGAAGGGAGGGCTAACTGCAATAAATAGGCCTGGCCAAGGATGAAATGGGGGTAAAATTAGACAGTCACTGCATGTTGTCTAACCAGGCTGGCTAACCACCCAGCAGACATATTAGAGAGGTATTTGATAGGGGTTTCAGCTAGCCAGTCTTAAGAGATTTACAACTCTGAGATCTGATGATTCTGTGTTAGCAAATTATTATCAGATTGGCTCCTCCTTTATCACTGTTTAAAAATGTTTTGGGGCGCCTGGTGGCTCAGTCGGTTAAGTGTCTGACTTTAGCTCAGGTCATGATCTCACGGTTCGTGGGCATGAGCCCCGTGTTGGGCTCTGTGTTGACAGCTCAGAGCCTGCAGCCTGTCTTGGATTCTGTCTCCCTCTCTCTGCCCCTCCCCTGCACATGCTCTGTCTCTCTCAGTCTCTCAAAAATAAATTAACTTTAAAAAATAAATTAAAAATATCTTAAACAGTGAATGGGCATAAAGGGGGACTTGGGGGTGATGGAATGTACTAAGATTGGACTCTGGTGATGCTGCACAGTTTTGTAAGTTTACCCAAAGTCATTGAACTGTACTCTTAAAATGGATGAATTTGTGGTATGTATATTATACCTCAATCAATGTGTTTCTTCAAAGTCTCTTAAGCCTGAAATGTTTTTTAAAATAATATATTTATTTTACATTACACATTAAACAGTTTAAAGTATATGCTAAGAATCAGGATGTTTTGAAAAGACTTTAAGAGAGTTTAGGATTCAATAATAAATTAAATGTAATGCTTATAAAATTATCTAGTATATATTAAAATGTTGTAGGGGCACCCAGGTGGCTCAGTTGGTTAAGCGTTTGACTTCAGTTGAGGTCATGATCTCATGCCTCATGAGTTTGAGCCCAGCATTGGGATCTGTGCTGACAGCTCAGATTCTGAGCTGTCTCAGATTCTGTCTTCCTCTCTCTGCCCCTCCCCTGCTCATACACACACACACACACACTCTCTCTCTCTCTCTCTCTCTCTCTCTCTCTCTCTCTCTCTCTCTCTCTCAAAAATAAAGAAAAATTAAAAAATGCTTTTTTCATGATGTAAACTTGAAACGACATGAATCAGCCCTGGGACTAATAGCTTGTTCTTTTAGAAATTAGTTACTTTAAAGTTTATTTATTTATCTTGAGAGAGAGAGAGGCCATGAGAGGAGCAGAGGGAGAGGGAGAGAAGGAGAACCCCAAGCACACTCTGCACTGTCAGCATGGAGCCCGATGCAGGGCTCCCCGCCATGAACCACCAGATTGTGACCTAAGCCCAAATCAAGAGTCAGACGCCCAACTGACTGAACCACCCAGGCCCCAGAAATTACTTAGTTTTAAATTAACATGCAGCAAAATTCACTCTGGGGGTATATCGTTCTGTGGATTTCCACAAATGAATACAGTCATGGTAGCATCACTGTGATCAAAATATGAAACATTTCCATTGCTCCTGAGGGTCCCCCGACGCTGGTCAAGTACAGTCAATGCCTCTTCCCACCTGCAGACCTTGGCAACCATTGACTTGTTCTCCGGGTCTATAGTTTGCCTTTGCAAGGACATTATACGATATATAAATTTCAGAAAGATTTTCCAAGTTAACCATTATCTACTTTACTTTTTAAAGCTGAGATGTAATAGACCACATCATATTAGTGTCAGGTGTACAACATAATGGCTTGGTGTTTGGAGGTATTGGGAAATGATCATCTCAATCTGTAGCATCTATCACCTCACACAGTTATACACAGTTATATATGAATATGTATGTATATTCTTTTTCCCCCTCACGATGAACACTATTACGGTCCACTCTCTTAGCGACTTTCAAAAACACAACAACCATTGTCACCATGCTGTACGTTATATCCCCGAGACTTCTTTATTTGATTCCAGCTTTTGGACCTTTGACCCCCTTCACCCATTTGCCCACCTTGTCTCTGGTAGCCACCGACCTGTTCTCTCTATCTGCCAGCTTGTTTGTTTTGTTTCGTTTTGTTTAGATGTCACATTTAAGTGATCTCAGGCAGTATTTGTCTTTCTCTGTCTCACTTATTTTATTGAGCATATGCCCTCAAGGTCCATTCACATTGTGGGATTTACAGTTTTGAATTATAAAAATAATGGCTACTTTGGGGTGGTGGGAATTTCCCTGCCAATAACGAGTCAGATTGAGAAGGGCCAGGCAGTCACAGACAGGATGAGACTCGTCTGGGTTCAGCCACACGTATGGGCTCCCAGGCATTTAGAACCGGAAGGAACTTCTGGGCCATTTAACCAAAATCTTCATTATAGATGGGAAGAAACCAAGGTCCAGAAGGGAAGAGTAGGTCTAAGTTTGTGTAACCACCTGTTCTGTGGACCTAGGACTCGGTTTCTTACGAGTCAGCTTCAGCGTGCTTGCGGCTCCTCCATATCGTGCCTGCTACTGTTGGCTTGGCTGGACCGTCAGTTCTAGCACAGATCCTGCCTCCCTGCCGCACCCCTGATCGCTGATGATCAAAGGAATGCTGTTATATATCACTGATGCCAGCAGAAAGGATGGCTTTGGATAATCACCTCATTAAGTTCACTTCTGACTCTTTGCATCACGAAACTGTAACACACTTGCTAACATTTATCTGATGGCTGTTCCTTCTGCTATTAGGGAAAGTACCCAGGAGAACACACAATCCAGAATCAAGTCATTTTAAATGGTGAGAACGGGAAGGGCTCTTAGAAATCATTGGAGGCGGTTCTGAGTCATCTCCAGAGTCCCCGTCTGGGGCATCTCAGTAGAGCGATATGGGGTAAAGTCTATCGTTATCATTTTTCTTGAAGGGCTTTCTTTAACATTTCTTACAGCGCCGACCTGCTCAGCTTTTGCGTGTCTGATAAACTCTTCATGTCAGCTTTGCTTCTGAAGGCTATTTTCATCAGGTGTAGAATTCTAGGTTGACAGTTTTTGTCCCTCACTCTCAAGATAGTGCTGCGCTGTCCGCAGTCTGGCACTGTCTCCGTTGAGAAGCCAGCTGTCATGTTATCTTTATTCCTCTGTATACAATGGGTCTTTTATCTCTGGCTACTTAAAAAAAAAAGTTTATTTATTTTGAGACAGAGAGAGAGAGAGAGAGAGAGAGAGAGAGAGAGAGCAAGAGAGAGAGCGCGCGCGCACAAGCTGGGGAGGGGTACAGAAAGCGGGAGAGAGAGAGAATCCCAAACTCACGAACTGTGAGATCATGACCTGAGCCGAAATCAAGAGTCATATGCTTAACCGACTGAACCACCAGGGACCCTCTCTGGCTGCCTTTAAGCTCATCTCTTTATCACTGGTTTTAAGCAACTAGATTATGATGGACCTTGGCATAATTTTCTTAAGTTTCTTGTGGCTGGGATTTATGGAGCTTCTTGGATCTATCTTTTATAATTTCATTAAACTTGGAAAAATTGACCATTATTTTTTCAAACGTTTTGCCCCTCCCTTCCCTTGTTCTGGACTCCAGTTACATATTTTGGTCCATGTGAACTTGCGCTAAAAGTAAGAGATTCCTAGTTATTTTTTTTCTCAATTTTTCCTAATGCGTCGTTTTGGATAGTTTTTAGTGCTGCGTCTTCCAGTTCATGTCTTCTTCTTATTTTTTTTTTTTTATGAAGCATTTAATCAGTTCTTAATTCTACCAAGAGTATTTTTTGATAGCAGACATAGTCTTTTTTATCTCTAGAAGTTCAGTTTGGGCTGTTTTGTATCTTCCATGGATCTCATTACTATACTCATGTTTTCTTCTGGCTTCTTGGACCTATAGAATGTGTTTACAATCACTGGTTAAGTAGGCTCTCTGCCAAATGTGGGGCCTGAACTCACAACCCAGGGATCCAGAGTTAGATGTTCTACTGACTAAGCCAGCCAGCTGCCCCCCATCACTGTTTAAATGTCCTTTTCTACCAGTTTTGCCATCTGTATCATTTTTAAATTATTTAATTTGCTTTTGTCTTCATTATGGGTCATATTTTCTACCCTATTTGCATTATCTGGTAATTTTTTATTAGGTTCCAGATACTGTGAATTTTAGGCTATTGGAATTCTTTGAATTCTTTTAAATAATTTTGAGTTGTGTGTTAATTTACTTGGGGGTTGCTTGATATTTTGAGACACCCTTTCACGTTTTGTTAGGTGAGATGAGAGCCTTTCCTCTTGATTCCTTTGTATGTATCCAGGTCTCCATCGGGAATCTTTGTGTTCAGCCTTAAGAATGCCTTTTTAACATTTTTATTTATTTATTTTATTTGAGAGAGAGAGAGAGAGAGAGAGAGAGAGAGAGAGAGAGAGAGAGAGAGAGAGAGAGAGAGAGAATGAGCAGGGGAGAGAGGAAGATGGAGAGAGAGAGAGAATCTCAAGCAGGCTCCATGCACAGATCTCAACATGGGGCTCAATCCCATGACCCTGGGATCATGACCTGATCCGAAGTGAAAAGTTGGACACTCAACTGACAGAGCCACACAGGCACCCCAAGCACTTTTAAAAATATTTCTTTTGTTGGGGCACCTGGATGGCTCACTTGGTTAAGCATCTGACTTCAGCTGAGTTCATGATTATGGTTCATGAGATCAAGCCCTGCATCAGGCTCTGTGCGGACAGCCCAGAGCCTGGAGCCTGGTTCAGATTCTGTGTCTGCCCCTCTCTGCCCCTCCCCTGCTCATGCTTTGTCTCTCTTTCTGTCTCTCAAAAATAAACATTAAAAAATTTTTTAAAGATATATTTCTTGTTGTTTAGTTCTTCTGGCCATGAGTTCTTCTTAACCTTTTATTCTTCTTAAAAAGTCTTTATTTTGCTTTCTTTTCTGAAAGATATGGTTTTCCGGATAGAAATCTAGATTTAGTGGTTTGGTTTTGTTTTGGGACACTTTAAAGAGGTTGTTTGCAGGCTTGCACTTACTTTTTTTTTTTTACTGGAAGTCTACAATAATTCTTATTTTTCTTTTCTTGTTTGTAATGTTCCCTTTCCTTTGTCTATGTTTTGTATTTTCTCTTTATCACTGGCTTCTGACAATTTGGTTATGAAATTACTTGGTGGGTTTTTCTGTTTATCTTGCTTGTGGTTCACTGAGCTTCTTGGATTCCGTGAGTTTGTAGTTGTACCAAATGTGGAGTATTTTAGGTCATGTTCCTTGAAATACTATTTCTCAGTCATCCCCTTCTCTGGTCTCTGATTACATTCATGCAGCGCTGCTTAACAGCACCACACTTCCCTCAGGCGCTTTCTTCTCCCTCCCCCTCTCTTTTTTTTAAAAGAGTATTTTCTCTCTCTTCTTCTCTTTGCTTGGTTTCTACCACGAGGCCATCAAGTTTGCCCATCATTTCTTTTATACCTGTGAGGCCCAGCGAGTGAATGGTCATATCATATATTGTATTTTTCAACTCTATAGCTCTCATCTGGTTCTTTGCTGTCTCTTCCACTTATTTCCACATAAACACAATGAGGAGGGAAGTGGGGGATCTAGAAAAGAACCAAAGGCAACTTCGGTTAAATTTTTTTTTTGAGGTAGCCATGGAAGTACACCACTCAGTTCTTTTGTTGTAGGAAGCCTGATTGATGGATGACTCCAGCAGCTTGCTCTGAATACCCTATTGTGTTTGTCCTAAAGCCCCTCTTTTCCTGGGCTGACCGTGGCCCCCAGTCATTGACTGAAAGTGGTGTGAATGCTAATGAAGGCGCAGATTCCTGTGCCGGCTAAATCTGGCTTGAGGAGGCTGGAGAGCTCAGTCCCGATGGAACTTTCGCAGAACTCTACAGCAGTCTGAGACTCTACCAATCCAGGCCTTCTTCCTGTCCTCTCTCTTTCCCAGGGATCAGATCTGCATCATGGTCTGAAGAGTCCATGTTTTAGGCTTAGTCTCTTTTTTCCCCTCAGAGGCACGTTTCCTATAGTAAATCTTTGGCACCTTGTTTCTTGAAGCATCTGAACTAATATATTTACTATTAGTAGTATTATATTTTGTTTTTATTTGCAGTTGGTATAGAATTTCAATTAAATAAAAAGTTCCATACTTAAAATTGTTTGGGAACTGGTGGTCTGTTTTGCGCCATTTATAGTTGAAGGACGGAAGCTCCTTCTGGACACTGAGTTTGCAAACCTAAACCAATCTATATTATGGCCTTTGTCAAAGTCACAGGGCTCGTTCTTTTGTGACCAGGTCTTTCGTGACCTGGGGCCCTGGACAATGAATCAGAAGCCCTAATAAGACTACTAACTCCTTTTTTGTCCTGAATAAGCTACTCAACTTCTCTTAAGTTTATTAAAGGGGTTAGGGTGCCTCATCTGTATGGCCTCTTTAACTCTAAAGTGTAGTTTTGTAGATGAGAAAACTTCAGTAATTTACCTGACCCATCATGCAAAACGTTGTTATGGAAACTCTGGATTGGATTTTTTTCCTCAGAGCCAACAAGACTCTGTGTGTGTGTGTGTGTGTGTGTGTGTGTGTGTGTGTGTGTGTTTTGAACTGTATTTAGGAAAATACCTTGATAAACCACTTAGGGTAAAAGATGCGATCTGAGGACATGGATTACAGGACCAAATGAAATGAAATGAAAAAAGCGGTCGAACTGTTTCACATACAAAAGGGAAGGAATTTACTTTTGGTTCCAGGAGGCAACAGAAATGAGAAGGCAGAAGGGGGAGAGCAAGGAAGAGTGGAGTGATAAGTGTCCCAAACCGGGGACCTGCGTGGCGAGCACATTTCTGGGGTCAGAGTAGGGAAAGGGCTTTGGAAAGCCAGCGATAAGCCAACGTTGAACTGGAAGGGTTTTGCTGTATTCATTAGGCTTCTTATGTTTGAAAGCAACACAAATCCAATCCAAAGCTTAAATTAAAAAAGGGGTCTTAGTGGGTCACAAAGTTTGGAAAGATACTAGGTGAGTCTGTAACAACTAAGGAGCAATGGCAGAAACCCGTGCTGCAGGGACGGAGGCAGAATCTCGGGTTAACAGTGCCTGATCTCTCTCTCTCTCTCTCTCTCTTTCTCCTTCTCCCCGTTCTTCTTTTCCAGCCTTGCTCATCTCTTTGACTGTCTTCCTCTTTGACTTCATTCTTTCCTACTGCAGACTGGACTTGGCCATGTGGCAAGAAGCTTGGTTGCTGCCAGACCAGGTCAGCAGCCATAAAGAGAGAGCTTTCGGGGTGAAGGGGCCCAGGCTGCCTGTAACAATTCCAGGGACAGGTAATTAGCCTTGCTTGGATTCTATGTCCATTCCTTGCACCAGTCACCAGCGCCAGTGGGATAGGGCGCCGGCCATCCAACACAGGTCATGTGACTCCATTTTTGTCTGGGGTAGAAGGGTCTATTACCAGAAGAATGGGATAAAAAGGCTTTCAGGGAAGATAAAAATAACACCTGACTCTGTGTTGCTTTGGTGTAAACCAACTTTCTTCCAAATACCTTTTCTTTTTTAAGGTTTCATTTATTTACTTATTTAATGTGTATTTATTTTTGAGAGATAGAGGCAGAGCAAAAGTGGGGAGGGGCAGAGAGAGAGGGGGACAGAGGATCTGAAGCAGGATCTAGACTCTGAGCTTGATGCGGGGCTTAAATTCATGAGCTGTGAGACTGTGACTTGAACTGAAGTCAGGTGTTTAACTGACTGAGCCAACCAGGCACCCCAAAGATTTATTTATATTTTTAATTTTTTTAAACATTATTATTTATTATTGAGACACAGAGAGAGACAGAGCATGAGCATGGGAGGGGCAGAGAGAGGGGGAGACACAGAATCCCAAACAGGCCCTAGGCTCTGAGCTGTCAGTACAGAGCCCGACGCGGGGCTCGAACTCACGAATCTTGAGATTGTGACCTGAGCTGAAGTCTGATGCTTAACCTACTGTCCCACCCCCCGACTGCAGATGGTCAGTCCTGTGCTCTGTGGCCTGAGGCTCATCTATCTTCAGCCTCCCTTCACAGTCCTTACAAACCCCAAACTCTAGAGGACACGTGTCACTCTAAATGATTTGCCAGGTATGGTTCTACTGGAGACCATCCAGCTGGCTTGAGGGGAGGGGACATGGTGTGCTCCATGCTGAGGACAGCACAGGCTCCCTGTAGAGCTCCCTCTTTTCTTTCTCTTCAGTATCAGCTCCTGATAGGAGTGAGGTACTCAGGGCCACAAGCCAGCTTTTGCTCATCGTCTTTGTAGATTCCTGAAAAAATGGGCCAGCTTTGTAATGTGCAGAGAGTTTAGCATCTATTTTTTTATTTATGGTTTTTGGAGACTTGGCCCAAATTAAAAAATAAAGAACCCCATCTTAAGCTTCTTTCACACATACATGATCATGATCCCGTGGAAACATTTAGGTACACTGGTCCCATTTTACAGATGGGGACACAGCATTAGTAAGGTTATGTGACTTGTTCAAGGCCATACAGACAAGAAGTGATGGGGATAGAATCTGAACCCAGATTTTTCTGACTCCAAAGTCTGTGCTCTTTCCACTTTAAAACTGTTAATTGACTACCAGGGAGGCCTCGAGTCCTGCCCTCAACGCTCTGAATTGGGGGTGAGGGAGGACCTTGACCAAGTGCTGGTGAGTCTGACTCATCACGGTGTTCTTAGCCCACTCACCTCTGGGTCTCTGTTTTCCTTTACGGGAGCTGTGGAACATCCTAGTAATATATTATGTATATTTTTTACTGCTTCCCAACAGAACTGTGCTGGTGAAAATGCCTGGGGTGGCTGGGTAGGAAAAGAATCGACGAAACTAAAATATTTTGAAGGTCCACACTCTGTTCCAGTCGTTCTGTGATCAGTCCTTTATGTACACTGTTTACCCATTTAGCAGGGGGCACAGCACAGTCAGCCACCAATCAGGATGACGCTGGCCGTTGACAGCCTGAATGTGGCGGCCTTGAGGACACAGGCTTTGCAGGCCACGCGGGTCACAGAGCCAGCGAGGGGGCCTGGCCCACCCCCAGGGTGGTCCCCACAACAAAGCTACTGCAGAGAGCGCTGCAAAAGAAAGTAGCCACACCGCAGTGAGAACTATTATTATTCTCGGATGTAGGTACTCTGATGTTATTTTGGAAAAAGGTAAACAGGGCTGTAAGTTTCATTTTTACATTTCCTCTTTCAAAGGAACAGTGTTTTTCTCCTTCGTTTTATCTGTCTGTGTCTTTCTCATGCCTCCTGTGGATTAGCAGCAGTTCTGTGAGGAGTCTCAAAATCGCATGCTCGGACTCCTTTTTTCTCCCCCCGTGGTAGAGCCCCCAGGGGAGGTGCATCTGAAACACTGAGAGCGGCATCCAAACACAAAGAAGGAAAGGAGGCAGTGGGGGGAGGGGCAGAGGTCAGAAAGGGAGAGACCTGGAAAGGAAGAGAGGAAGACAGAGAGAAGGA
This sequence comes from Mungos mungo, assembly GCA_004023785.1. Classification (NCBI taxonomy): domain Eukaryota; kingdom Metazoa; phylum Chordata; class Mammalia; order Carnivora; family Herpestidae; genus Mungos; species Mungos mungo. The sequence continues at coordinate 42,255 of PISW01008050.1, forward strand.
AGGAAGCAAGGAGAGAGAGCGAGATGGAGACAGAGAGAGAAGGCTTTCAGGCTGGGGCGAAGTCTGGAGCCCGTATCTTCATGTTCAATCAGAGAGGCTCACCGGCCCCCGGAAAGTTTGCAAATTTAAAAGTCATTTCTTTTCCCCCAGTAGCTTTGAACATCAAAGTGCCTCAGAGTCCCCAGCTCTTTGCCAATCACCAGGACTGTGGTAACCGTGACCCGGGAGGGGAGGTGGCGGTGGTCAAGCCTCAACGGTTACTTGCGGAAAAACCAAGGACAAACAGGAAGAATTAAAACAGGAAATGACTCATAAACCATAGAAGGGCGCGTTCCCCTCCCTCTTACTTATTCCCCTCACAGAGATGTGTTTCCATTCGCTTTGTGTTTAGGATTTTTCCCTCGACAACAACGCAGTCCCCTCCTGACTCCCTCCTGCGCGGGAGATTCAGTTTTTCCAAAGTCACGACACACTTCCCTGCGGTCTTCTCTCATTAATGTCTCAAAAGCCGTCTTGATACCGAATACTTGTGTTCTGTATTTGCTTTGAAGAAACCGGATTCATCAAAGATTCGTAAACGCACTGTGTAGACAAACCACAGCAGCAGGTGCAAGTTTTATGGACGGTAAAATTCTTCTGAGGAGTGGAAGGCTCTCGGGCTGAGAAGAGCTCCTCAGGAGGCCGCTTTGGTTCAGCTCTGGGCCCCGGTGGCTGCTCTGAAAAGGGAACGTGGGTCATGAGGGGTTTACATTGGGCCGCTGATGAAGCAACAGGTGTGTTTCAATTTTCCCAGGGAGCAGCGGGGTGGGGGGAGGGGGCAGGGGAGGAGAGTGCCGCTAAGTTTAACAACTACCTCTCCAATACCACCCCCCCCCCCCCCCCCCCCCCCCCGCCCCGCCCCTGCTTTGCTGCTTTGCTGCTTTGCAGCCCTGGCCCCGTGGTCGCCTTTGCCTAGACACATGCACCTTTATGGCCATTTCCACTCTACGAGGACCAGAGACGTAGATCACCGCAGAGACATACAACAGTCACGGGCAGTAAAATTAATGTATATAAATGCAAGCATATATCTTTGGGTTGTTAATAGTGGTTGTGTTTAACAACAGGTTTGCACAATTCCTAAAATTTTGTCGGTTGACTTGTGTGAACGTGTAGGAGCAGCTTCTGGCTTGTGGGCCCAGGGACTTTGAGCGGAGGGGGGAGAGACCGAGTCAGGGCTCCCAAGGAGGGCATGCGCCCGAGCCTACGGAGAATGTCACCAGTGAGGAAGTCTGTGCAGAAGACCGAAGGATTCTGAAGGCAGTGATTTGAAAGGATTCAGTGTTTAATTAATTAATTAATTTTAAAAATATAATTTATTGTCAAGCTGGTTAACATACAGTGTACAGTGTGCTCTTGGTTTTGGGGTAGAGTCCCCTGATTCATCGAGTACATACAACACCCCATGCTCATCCCAGCAGGTGCCCTCCTCAGTGCCCATCACCCATTTCCCCCTCCCTTACATCAGCCCTCAATTTGGTCTCTGTATTTAAGAGTCTCCTCTGGCTTGCCTCCCTCCTTCTCTGTTTGTAACTATTTTTTCCCCTTCCCTTCCCCCATGGTCTTCTGTTAAGTTTCTCAGATTCCACCTATGAGTGAAAATATGATATCTGTCTTTCTCTGACTGACTAATTCATTTAGCATAACACCCTCCAGTTCCATCCATGTTCCATGTTGTTGCAAATGGCAGGATTCCGTGCTTTCTCATTGCCAAGTAGTATCCCCCTGGGTACATACACCACATCTTCTTTATGACTCAGCAGTTGATGGACAATTGGGTTCTTTCTGTAATTTGGCTAATGTTGACAGCAGTGCCATGAACACTGGGGGCCATGTGCCCCTCTGCATCAGCACTCCTGTATCCTTTGGATAAATTCCTACCAGTGCTATTGCTGGGTTGTACTGCTATTTTTAATTTTTTGAGGAACCTGCACCCTGTTTTCCAGAGCAGATGCACACACCGATTTGCATCCCCACCAACAGTGCAAGAGGGTTCCCGTTTCTCCACATCCTCGCCGACATCTGTAGTTTCCTGAGTTTTATTTTAACCACTCAGGTGTGAGGTGGTATCTCAGTGTGGTTTTGATTTGTATTTCCCTGATGATGAGTGATGTTGAGCATCTTTTCACGTGTCTGTTGGCTACTTGGATGTTTTCTTGGGGAAAGTGTCTATTCATGTCTTCTGCCCATCTCTTGACTGGATTCTTTGCTTTTTGGGTGTTGAGTTTGGTGAGTTCTTTATAGATTTTGGATACTAGCCATTTGCAAATATCTTCTCCCATTCTGTTGGTTGCCTTTTAGTTTTGTTGATTTGTTTCCTTTGCTGTGCAGAAGCTTTTATCTTAATGAGGTCTCAATAGTTCATTTTTCTTTTATTTCCCTTGCCTTTGGAAACATGTCTAATAAAAAGTTGCTGCAGCTGAGGTCAAAGAGGTTGTTGCCTGTTTTCTCCTCTACGGTTTTGATGGTTTCCTGTCTCACAGTTAGGTCTTTCAACCATTTTGAACTTATCTTGTGTGTGGTGTAAGAAGGAGGTCCAAGTTCATTTCTCTGCATGTTGCTGTCCAGTTCTCCCAGCACCATCTGTTAAAAAGGCTGTCTTTTTTCCATTGAATGCTCTTTCTTGCTTTGTTAAAGATCAGTTGACCATACATCTGTGGGTCCAATCCTGGGTTCTCTAGTCTGTCCCATTGGTCTATGCGTCTGTTTCTGTGCCAATATCATATTGTCCTGATGGCTATAGCTTTGTAGGATAAGCTAAAATTGGAAGACTCAATTTTAATTTGTTTCTTACTCTGTGCTGTCCTGTGGACTCTGGCTCTTTCCCTCAAATATTTGTTGTTGTTTTTTTTAATGTTTCTTTATTTTGAGAGAGAGAGAGAGAGAACTAGTGGGGGAGGGACAGAGAGAAAGGGAGAGAGAGACTCCTAAGCCGGCTCTGTGCTGTTATTGCAGAGCTGGGTGCGGGGCTCAATCTCATACACTGTGAGGCCATGACCTGAGCTGAACCCAAGAGTCAGGCTGCTTAAACCACTGAGCCGCCAGGCGCCCCAAATCTTTAAGTGTTCTTAAAAATGATTAAAGACGACCATTTAGATGACATAAAAAAAAAAAAAAACGATGAAAGGGGCCATCTCCATTTGGAGCCTTGCAAAATGGGTTGGGAGGCAGGTTGCTTTTATAGGATAAAGAATGGGGAGCCAGGAAGCTGGTGTAGAGCCCAGGGTTGGCTTGGGGATGGGGCTTGGCTGACTGGACATTCTGTGGAGCATTTCCGGGGACGTGAGCATTGTCCCCTTCAGCTGGCTGACGTGGTGCCAGGGGCAGGGCGGCCGCCTTGGGCCTTGACAGTTATGCCAACCCGTGAGGGAGTGATAGTCACACAGACTTATGTGGGGTGGAACTTTGAGGGTCAGGGGCCATGCTGGTGATGAAGTAGCACAGAGAAGGACACAGCTGTCGAGGGAGAGATGACAGTAGGGGTGGGGACTCCGAAGCAGTAGTAGTTTGGAGTCATAGGCTACCTGGTGAGTACAGGGGCCCCTTCCTGCCCATCAGGGGTTCCCTGCCTCACAGCCCTCCTCACAAAGAGGGATTGTCTGCAGGGGTAGGATGGGCTTGTCTTACTCGATGGTAAAGAAAAGGGTGACCCTAGAAGGCTATAGGACTTAGAAACATTTGATTAAGACATTTAAGAAATACTTTATTGTAAAAATAGTTTAAATGAATCAAAATGACACAAAGAGATAATAAAGCTTGATGATTTCCTTTGGAGACTGAATAAATGAAAAGCGGTTCCAGTTTAGAGGGGCCACCATGTGATCCTCATTTTTCTCTCGACAACAGGGATGCACAGCAATGTGTATTAATGAAGTTGGTTTGTGTGGCGGGACCCACAGACTGAATGCCCCCCCCCCCCCCCCCCCCCCCGCTTTCCCAGTGGCTTGGCCCACATCACAAATCTAAACCCAAGTCAGCCTGCACCTTTGGGAGACACCTGTCAAGGAAAGCTCCTACACACCCGTCAGGATCCTCCAACTCAGCTGTGGCTGGCTTACCTTCCTCTAGAAAAGAGGGCCACTAGCCTGACTGGGAAATCTCAGACCTCCTAGCCAACCATGCCCTTTCCCACATGCCTCTTCTGGGAGGCAGAAAACTCGCTCTTGTCCCTCGGAAAGAGTCTCCACTGCTTGCAGGTCAGTGTGCTCCCCCGTCTGTGGGCCGTTTGCCCTTGAATAAAGGACATCACACCATTTTCAGTTTAAGTTTGGTCATGTGACAGTACTAAAAGCAAGTTCCCAAAGTTATGCCCGCAAAAAGTATTATGGGAGTTTCTCCAGCTTACCAGGAACTTTTGACAATTGATTACCAGGCCAGGAGAAACTGGACCCAGAGAAGAGCTAACCCATCAGAATGGCGGCCACCATGTCTTTGTTCCAAAGCCCAGGGTGAAGGTCAAGTGCGGGAGCCCACCATCTCCTAATCCATATGGAACTGATAGTAACTGTACTTCTCAGACCACAGCAAAAAGGAAACAACAGATTAGAAGGCCCTGGTACATCAGAGACATGCTCTATGACAAAATAAATAATTACTGTCCCCCCAGAAGTTAGGAGATTATAAGAGAACCAAAGAGACTATTGTAATTAGTAGCTGTAATGACAAACACGAATAATCAAGAAATGGTGAAAGAATAGTTACTATCACCTATTTAAGAGGAAGGGTGCTGATTAAATATTCAAGACATATTTCCATAAAAACATTTATAACAAAAAGAAGTTACTTAATGATGTAAACTTTAGTTATCTGGAAAAAATGAATTGATGCAAATCACTTTGTTCCTTAAATTAGGGTTTACTGTCTAATTTTTAATTAAAAAAACCACCCCATCTGTAACCACTCCCCTCATTTGTCAGCGTTGTATGTTTGAAACCAACAGAAGTTTAAATTATGCCTCTGGCTACTCTTTTTCACTGAATTTTTGGCTTTCATCTAATTCTCAACTTATTTACAACTAAACTCATAAGTTCTCCTGTGAAATTGCAAAAAATATATATGTTTGTCTCTGCCCTCAGTTCCTGACACAGAGCTCTGAAACCCCTTTACGGTTTCCTAAGTGTGAAGACCACTGGGAACACATTTTGTTGTAATATTTGGTCTTTTTTTTTTTTTAATTTTTTTTCTTTTTTTCTTTTCTAATGTTTTATTTATTTTTGAGAGAGAGAGAGAGAAAGAGAGACAGCGTGAGCAGGGAGGGACAGAGAGAGAGGGAGACACAGAATCTGAAGCAGGCTCCAGACTCTGAGCTAGCTGTCAACACAGAGCCTGATGCGGGGCTCGAACCCACGAACCGTGAGATTATGACCTGAGCCGAAGCCGGATGCTCAACCGACTGAGCCACCCAGGCGCCCAATATTTGGTCTTTGATCCCAGTTCTTGACACAGAACTCCTAAGTCTCAGGATTTCCTGGGTGACAGGGTGACTTTTGTCCTAATTACTCAGGGTGGGCTTCTGAATGGGGGCAGGTCACCAGAAAGACCAAGCCTTGATTAGAAACTTGCAGTTTTCAGACCCACCACCATCTTCCAAGAGTGGGCTAAAGGCTGGAGAGTTAATGACCTATCATTCCTATGTAATGAAGTTTCCGTAAAAACCTCCAAAGTATGGGACTTGGAGAGCGTTTGTGCTGCTGAACACACGGAGTATCAGGAGGATGGCACAGCAGGTGAGGGCATGGAAGCCCCATGCCCCTTCCACCATCTCTCCTCGCCCGCACGTAGCTCCCCTCTCTGGAAGTTCATCTGTATTCTTATAATATATAATGTATTTTTATAATAAACAAGTAAATGTAAGTTTCTCTGAGTTCTGTGAGCCATTTTAGCAAATTATTAAACTCGGTGAAGGGGGCATGGGCACCTCAGTTGATAGCAATTGGTCAGAAGTATAGGTGACAACCTGGGGCTTTCAATCAGCATCTGCAGCTGGGGTGGGGACAGCTCTGTGGGACGGAGGTTTGCCCTGCGCGATGTGACACAAACTCCAGGGAGTGCCAGGACTGAGCTGAGTTGTGGGACTCCCAGCTGGTGTCCCAGAATTGCTTGGTGTGTGGAAAACAGCCCCACAAAACTGCTGTCAAGGGTGGGGAGCGTGGGAGTGGAGAGCGCCAAGGGGAAACACAGTTTCTCAAGCTGACGTCTCCAACCTATCAAGTGTCTACTTCAGAGTCCCGATCCCCAGGCCTCAGATGAAGTGTTGGATTCCTCTGTGAATAACCCTTCTTCATTCCCCACGTGTGATCAGTTTTAAAGTTCTGCCAGTGTTTCCGTGGTGAGGCTCTGAGCCTCCATTTTTATCCCCCTGGTTAGCCCCTATGCTCCTACACCTGAGTTATTCCTTGTCTCTCTTACTGTAATGGTCCCTGGTGTCCTGACTCTTTCTCCAGACTCTCCCATAAACTGACTGTCATCACCTGAGACTTTTGAAACCCACTACTTGGGGCGCCTGGGTGGCTCAGTTGGTTAAGTGTCCGACTTCGGCTCAGGTCATGATCTCACAGTTCGTGGGTTCGAGCCCCACGTTGGGCTCAGAGCCTGGAGCCTGCTTCAGATTCTGTATCTCCTCCTCTCTCTGACCCTCCCTTGCTCGCACTGTCTCTCTCTGTCTATCAAAAATAAATAAAAAACATTAAAAAAACACTTAAAAAAAAAAAAGAAACCCACTACTTTCTGTGAGGTTCTGATGCAAAGCATGGAATTTGCTTTCATCCTGGATTTTAGTTCTAACTCTAACTCTCTTCTGTGGGAACTTGAGCGAGAGATTTAGTTCCTAAGCCTCAGTTTCTGCATCTGTAGAGTGGAAATAATAATACCCCCTAAGCCATAGAGCTGTGGTAGGGATTAAGGAGATAATTGGTGTGCACTAGGGGTCTGAGGCCCGCACGTAGGAGGTTTCTCTCCCACTTATCTGACTGCTTCTTGTCAGACTCCTTATTACGTCTTGCTCTTCCAGAGGCAACGGTCTGCTTTGCCTCTCTTCTGTTCAATCTAATCTAACTCTCCACACGACCACATTTTGTCTCCTGTCTTTAAATATTACCCGCGTGTTGGTGATTTCCAGGTATAAGTCGCTGATACCCACTGGCATTTTTAGGTTGCGATTTCTTCGGCTCCAAGTTTGGGATATATGAACCCAAATCAAAACCCAGGAAACTCACCGCTGAGTTGTTCCTTGTGCCGAGTTCCCTAGCCTGTCTGCCTTCTTCTCTCCACCTTCAGCATTTTATGTTTGTCTTATATATAATGTCTTGGGTTTTACATTGTACTCAGTGGGAAGAATAGAAATGTATGCCAACTTCATCTTGGTGGACATGTCTATTAAGTTATTTTTTATTTTAAAAAATGTTTGAGAGGACTATGGGAGAGGGGAAGGGGGAAATGGCGGGGAAGAGGGAAGGAGGTAAACCATGAGAGACTCTTGAAGACTGAGAACAAACTGAGGGCTGATGGGGGAGGGGGAGAGGGGAAGGGGGTTGATGGACATGGAGGAGGGCAGTTGTCGGGATGAGCACTGGGTGTGACGTGGAAACTAACTTGACAATAAAATATAAAAGAAAAAAGGATTATGAACCCACATAAAAATAAAATAAAAAAATAAAAAATGTTTGTTTTTTTATTTTGAGAGAGAGAGAGCATGCCTGAGTGGGGGAGGGCCAGAGGGAGGGAGAGAGGAATCTAAAGCAGGCTCCGCACTGTCAGCGCAGAGCCTGCCCTGAGGCCGGATCCCACGAACTGTGAGATCATGACGTGAGCTGGTATCAGGAGTCAGATGCTCAACCAGCCGAGCCACGGAGGAGACCCTTAGTTGTTTTTAAATAAAATTTTAAATTGTAATAAAAATACATAATATAAAATGTACCCACTTAACGACTTTAAAGTTCAGTAGTGTTAACTAGATTCACACTGTTTTATAACAGATCTCTAGAACTTTTTCATCTTGCTAAATTGAAACCATACTCACTGAACAACTTCCCATTTTTCCCTTGATGGGAAATTCAAAGCACAAAAGGGAACAATTCATTGTGAGTAAAATTTAGCATATTTAAAAAAGGAAAACTTGAGCCCTCAAGCACTTAACCGAACAGGTTGACATCGTATAACAGATTGTAAAGTATTTATAATTAAAATTATTAAAAACATAAAGTAAAACAAAAAACAAGATTTTATAAAATTTTTTTTTTTTATAATAGTTTATTGTCAAATTAGTTTCCATATAACAAGATTTTATAAAATTTAATCTCCAGCAATGAGGCATATGATCACTGAAACTAAAAACTCAGTGGATAGTCAGCCTTAACAAAGAAGGAAATTCTGTCATATGCTACAATGTGGATGAGCCTTGAGCTCATAATGCTGAGTAAAACAAGCCACTCACAAAGGAATAAATAGTGTATGGTTCTACTTATAAGAAATATCTAAAATCACTGAAATCAGAGAAACAGGAAGCAGAATGGTGGTTTCCAGGAGGAATTTGTTACATAAGAATATGTAATTAACACAGGTTCCATAAATATTTTACTAGGTTAAGGCCTTAAACATATAAATCTATCCTTGATCCTCTTGATTCTTGATCTAGTGTCTTAATTTTATCGACTGAGATCTTTTTTTCCCCAGCTCATGGCTTTATTACTACCCCACCATCTTCTACCAATTTGTGCCACCCACACAGACCTTGCCATTGTCATCTCGGACCGCTCCACTGTCTGAAATCCTGAACGTTAGTATCTTACTGTTCGACCACAGGTTTTATCTTTCCAACTCCTATGTCATTTCTTCATACAAATTATAAGCCTCATCGATCTTTCCAGTCCAATTACTCACTCATTTCCCCCCCAGTTTCTTTGTCTCCTTCCTGACCTCACTTTGTTTTTCCACCATGGTTGGGTTGCTGCTTTTTGGTGTGCTGAACCTCTGTACCTTTTGGGAACCCTTCTTCCATTCCACATGGTATTGGTCGGCTGTTGGTCATGTGGCCTAACCACGTCCACCATAGATGTGGACCCTGCCTCAGGCCTTCCAAACAATCCTCGTTGGGGATTGATATGGTCACTGTCAGAGAAAGGGTCAGGGTCAGCTTACAGCGTCATGAACTCTAAGAACGTGTAGAAACGGAGCTCCTGGAAGTTGCCGTGCGTGCTTGAGGAGATATGGGAATGAATAAAGTCAAACTGAGCCAAGCAGAGGCTGAGAGATGAAGGGAGATCATTTTTCTTATGATATTATTTGAACTACGGATCCTCCTGGCCCTGAAGCCAATTCTATCTCTTAGATGTTCCTACCATGTGAGCCAACAAATCCTCCCCCACTTATTTCCCCGTATGTATTTTATAATATCCCTCCCCACCCCCAGCCCCACTCCGAGTTTGGCTTTATTTTGCAGTACAGAAATCGTTGGGAGTCACTCGAGGCAGACATCACTGATGTAGAGCCTCTCTCAAATCAATACTGAATTGCAGCTTGGTCTGTTTTATATCCCACACCTGGGATACGAAAGAAGCTTCCATGTTTACCTAACACACACACACACACACACACACACACACACACACATATATATATATATATATATGTATATATATATATATATATATATATATATATATATATATAATGGCCTCTATTTTCTTAGCCAAACCAAAAGCATCGTGACTAACATATTTACCTACTTACCTAGCCTGGAAGTCTGTTTCAGTTATGAGCCCGTTGGGTTGCAAACCACTGGAAAGCACAAAACCCATGTCCTACATCAATAAGGGTTCATCTGTTCCACGTAGGGAGAAGCCAGAGGCAAGGCCGATAACAGGGCTGATAACAGCAGCACTGAACGCCACCAGGAACCCAAGGTCTTTCCCCCTCTCTGCTCTGACATCCTTACTAAGCTGAATTTATCCACCTTCTTGTAGCCCCAAGGTCACCAAACGGCTGCTGCTTCTCTAGGCCTCCTGACTGTGCTGGGGACACTAGAAAGGAGGAACAGTAGGGCATTGTTTGTAGACAAATGCTCTGTCTTGTTGACGCATGGCTTCCCCTAGCTGTAGGGGAGCTGGGGAATTAAGTGTTTGGCATTTACTGTCTCTCTCTTAGAGGCAGGCAAAGGAAAGATGGGTTGGAAATACACAAACCTCAGTTGGTTGTTTTTAGGATCCTAGCACTATACCTGACCTCTTTCCTTGCCCCGTAAGCCGTTGGCTATCCGCTGGCCCTAAAAGCCGTTCCGCATGTGAGTGCTGAAGGTTAGTGGGTAAAAATGACACGATTGTACAGAATGGATCCTCTACAAATTAATGACAGTCAATTTCATGGAGGCATTCAGAGCTGTCTGATATTTCATTTCCTTTTAGTTTTATTAGCTTTCTCTTCTCTCCTCTTTAATTATTATTGCAGATCTTTAACCTGAAATACCTTCCTTACGCCCTGTTTTCATCTTCCCTTCCCTGACAACAGATTGCAGTCTCTTGCATGCTAAGAAAATAGAGGCCATAAACATATGAAGTTCCTCAATTACCTGTAAGCAATCCTTTCCTCCTTCCTTTGTTCCTTTCACCTTTAAAACCAGAATCTACAGTTGTGATTTTAACCTTGCCCACATCCACTGTGCCACAGTCGACTTGGTGTTTATTTCATTCATTATTATACCTTTTTTGTAAACTCATCAAATTTTAATTTTTTTTTTTACATTTACTTATTTTTGAGAGGGACAGAGAAAGAGAGAGAGAGAGAGAGAGAGAGAGAGAGAGAGAGAGAGAGAGAGTGCGGGCAGGGGAGGGGCAGGGAGAGAGGGAGACACAAAATCTGAAGCAGGTTCCAGGCTCTGAGCTGTCAGCACAGAGCCCGACGCGGGGCTCGAACCCACAAACTGTGAGATCATGACCTGAGCCGAAGTCGGCTGCTTAACCGACTGAGCCACCCAGGCGCCCCTCATTATTATATCTTAACACTTGGCATCATTTAGAAGTGGGTCCACCATAAATACTTGTTGGATGCTATTGAATCTTCTTTGCAGGACTGTGCTGTATCGATGATCCTCTACCAGATCTTTCTCTTCTCCGTCTTATACCCTTTTTAGGCTGTAAACAAATTCAAGCTCCCTGTCCCATCTATTAATGCAAAGATCCCAGAAGAACAAAAATCTTCCTTCTCATGTACCTGCATATACTCCCTAGCTACCATCTAATTTCTTTCTCTATGGGGTCAAGGTTCTTGAAATAGTAATCTCCAATTCCAGTCTGTACTTCCACATTTTCCAAAAGTTTCTCAACTTCTCAGTCAGTTCAGTCCTTGCTGAAGTCCCTGGTGACTTCTTACTCACCACACTTATATATTACTAAAGTTTTCTGTGGAATTTATTTACATGCTTCCTATTTCTTGTGGATTTCCTTTTCCTTGACCTTTGTGATACTAGGATTTTCTGTTTTTCTTCTAGGTCTCTGTTGATTCCTTTTTTTTTCCCATTGGGACTCTCTTCCACTATGGTACTACTCAGGGCTCTGTAGGTAACCATTTTCTTTTCATTAAAGACACACTTCTTGGGTGACTTTATTAATACCATGTTTTCAGCTGTCACCCAAACCCAAATGGTTCCCAAATCTGTTTCTCCAGAAAATGATACTTGAGCAAAACCCAGAAAAAGGTGAGAAAACGAGCCATGTAAATATTGGGAAGAATATCATTCTATTGAGTGGAAATGGCCAAGTGTAAAGGCCCAAGGTAGGAGTGTTTGGTATGTTTTTAGAATGTCCATAAAGCCAGTGTGGCTGGAGATGAGAGTGAGGGGGAAAATCAGTAGGAGTTGACGTCAGAGAAGTAACGGAGGGGAGGAGGGCCTTTTAGACCATTTTAATGGCCCCCAACTTCTACTGTGAGTAAACTGAAAAGCTGTTGGAAAGGTTTGAGCAGAGGAGTGATATGTTGTGACTGAAATTTTAAAAGGATCACTCTGGGGGTGCCTGGGTGGCTCAGTTGGTTAAGCCTCCAACTTTGGCTCAGGTCATAGTCTCACAGTTTGTGGGTTTGAATCCCTTGTTGGGCTCTGTGCTAACAGCTCAGTGCCTGCAAGCTGCTTCAGATTCTGTCTCTGTCTCTCTCAAAAATAAATAAATGTGTTAGAAAAGTAAAAAAGGATCACCCTGTGTTGAGAATAGATTGAAAAGAGCTAGAAAGAAAGCAGGGCTGCCTAGTTAGGAGGCTATTGCAATAATTCAGACGATAGAGGATGGTGACCTGGATCGGGGAAGCAGCTGTGAAGTAGCGGTTAGGAATCTATTTTTAGGGGGGAACTGATAACACATGATAACAAGTGCGAGGTGGAGTCTGAGAAAGAAGGACTCAGAGATTTTTGTCCTGAGAAACTGGAAGGACAGAGTTGCAGTTTATCGAGGTGGGGAGTACTGTGGGAAAACCAGGTTGGGGGAGAGATTAAGAGATAGGATTTAGTGTTCTTCCTTTCCAACCAGGGCTGGGCAGAATGGCTCCCACAAAGAAGAAAAAGGCTCGTTCTGCCATTAACGAGGTAGTGACCAGAGAATACACCATCAACATACACAAGTGCATCAATGGACTGGGTTCCAAGAAGCATGCCCCTTGGGCACTCAAAGAGATCTGGAAATTTGCTATGAAGGAGATGGGAACTCTAAATGTGTGCATCAACAGCAGGCTCAACAAAGCTGTCTGGGCCCTTGGACCATCTGGGTGGCTCAGTCAGTTGAACATCTGACTTTGGCTCAGGTCATGATCTCGTGGTTCGTGGGATTTGAGCCCCACCTCAGGCTCTGTGCTGATGGCTCAGAGCTTGGAGCCTGCTTCAGATTCTGTGTCTCCTTCTCTTTCTGCCCCTCTCCTTCTCGCACTCTGTCTCTTTCCAAAATAAATAAACATTAAAAAAAAAAAGCTGTCTGGAGCCAAAGGAATAAGCCATATTCCACACTGTATCCATGTGTGGTTGTTCTGAAAATGTAATGAGGATGAATATTCACCAAATAAACTCTATACATTGGTTATCTATGTACCTGTCACCACTTTCAAAAATCTATAGACTGTTGGGGCAGCTGGGTGGCTCAGTCAGGTAAGCATCTGACTTTGGATCAGGTCATGATCTCATGGTTCACAAGTTCAATCCCCACATTGGGCTCTATGCTGACAGCTTGGAGCCTGGAGCCGGCTTCTAATTCTGTGTCTCCCTCTCTTTCTCTGCTCCTTACCTACTCATACTCTGTCTCTCTCTCAAAAATAAAATAAAACATTAAAAAAAATTTTTTAAATCTACAGACTGTTAATGTAGATGAGAACTAATTGCTGATTGTCAAACAAAGGTATAAAACTGAGAGAGAGAGAGAGAGAGAGAGAGAGAGAGAGAGAGAGAGAGAGAGAGAGATTCTACCAATGAAATATATGATGGTGATTAGAAGACATTCAAGTGCAGATGAAGTCTTGAGAGAATGGGATAAAGGATGGAGTTCAGCTGTCAAGAGGACTGAGATAGGAATTTGGGAGTCAGCATTCTGTAAGTGGAATTTGATCTTATGAGGACGGATTAGATCATCATTGGAATGAGAATAAATAGAAAAGAGAAGTTCTAAGAACGGAGCCTTGGAGTAATCTAACGTTAATGGGTAGGGAAGATGAGCATGAATCAGTGGTGAGGGAGATAGAAGAGCGGTAAGGATGTGGGAAGAAAATCAGGAGAGTGTGGTGTCCTGGGAGATGACTTAAGATATGTTTCAAGAAAGGGATGGACCAAATCAAATAATTCTGATAGGTCATGTGGTTTGAGGACTGAATATTTCAATGGGTCAAGAGAGTGGGGGCAGAAAAGTAGGAATTTTGCTGTAAGCAGAAAGGAATTTTGTTGTAAGCAGAAAATATCTAGAAGTAGGATTAAGAGAGTTTTGTTTTGCTTATTAGATGGGAGAAATACATGTTGGTAATCTGATGGGAAATCTCTAGTAGAGGGGGAATTTGTTAAATCAGACTTAAAAGGGAAGAATTTCTGGGCAATGTCGTTGAGCAGCTGAGAGGAGATAGGTTCTAGTGCATAAGTAGAGAAACTCCCTTATTTGACACAGTTAAGTTCATCTATAGTAACAGGAGAATGCAGAAACATACAGAGAGGAAGAGAAGACAGAGCAGGACACAAAGGAAGGGAGGTGGATAGATGTTACAATGGAAGCATGTGGAAGTCCTTTTCAGATGGCATCTGCTTTTTCAGTAAGGAAGCCGAGAGTGAGGACAGTTGAGGAAGTATTGGAAGGCAATGCCCTCTGTCACTGGTCTGCTCTCACCTCCTAGTTGTTTAGGAGAGTAAGAGAATGAACGAGGGAAATAAAGTTATAATTGCCTGGTAGCATTGAAGTTAAAGATCATAAATTTAAGTGAGGCTAATCATAGCATGGTTGTACGCTTTTTTTTTTTTCCAGCTAGTTGTACAAATTCAGGGATAAATAAGCCCAAGTTGGAATTAAGCAGTACTGATTTTTTAAACTGTTTTTTTTTTTTTTTGGCCAGGCAGTACAACTCCAAATGCAAAAAGGGAGTTGAGGGTGTGTTGGGAAGAGTGGTGGTAATGACTTACCATGGATATTAAACTGGGTTTGGAAAAGAGTGGTGCCACAAGGGGCAGGAGAAGTAGCGAAAGGTTGGACCAATGGACTACTGGCTGGGACATGGAGGTGAAGGGATTGTTGGAGAAGGAGCAAAATGAAAAGATGGAAGACAGTGATTAGAAAGAGTGGGATGCTTAACACTAAGATTACAGAAAGATTGTAGATTTTGGTACTAGAGTATGACTATAGGAGATGTCTAGTCAGCTGTATCTAGAGAAACAAATCAGCTTATGGGGCAGGAATCACACACAAGAGGAGCCAAACCAAAGAGTGGTAAAAGGGAGCCATAAAGACAGAAGAGAAGACCAAGATGGAACAACTGAGGGGCTAACGGACTGAAAGAAGTGGAGACAAGGTCAGGGACCTTAAAAGCAAGGCTAATGGAAGGACCATGTGCATGGATAGAAATGCAAAAGAAGTACCATTGAAGAGTGTACAAGTCAGTCAGAAGCTAAACTCTTCAGGAAGTTGGGGGTCAGTGATCTGAAGATAGTAGGTGATTCTAATAGGAAGGATGACAGTCTTACAACATGAGTTTTGACGCTAAAATTGCTCCTTGTATGGTCATGCATGATGTCCTGTTTACCAAACATTTATCTTAAGTTTTCTTCAGAATTTGCCATCACTTCCACTTTCTTGAACTTCTTTTATCTTGAACTGTTGTGACTTTGAGACCTCTTGGTTCTCCTATCTCTCTGTCAATTTCTTCTGTTGTCATCTCTTGGATTTTCCTTCTCAGTGGTAACTTCTCAGTACTGAGGGCTCCCAATGTGCCCTCTTCTGCTCTCATTGTGCATACATTCCCTGGGTGACCCCACCAAGCTCATGACTTCAGCTAACACCCAAATGCATGTGGCTTCCAGATCTGTAGCTCCAGCCCCCACTGTGCTCTCTTGCTCTAGTCCTTGATTTCTGACTGTTCACTGAAGAGACTTTGGATGTCCTTCAGGCAGCTTAAATTCATTCAAGACTAAATTAATTATTTTCTCCAAACTTCCTTCTCTTTATTTTTGAATTTCAATCAATCGCTGATATATTTGACTCATCATAGTCATATTTCTCTTCCTCATCTCCCATATATAGTCAAGTCACCAATTCCTGTGAATTCTATTTCTGAACTCTGAATTCTATATCTGATTTGTCAACACTGATTGAGTCTGACTCTTCGTCTCCTTCAAACCCGTATCTGTGCAACAAAAAGTTGGTGAAGAAAAACAGAAAGACACTGCCCAACTTTTGGAAGTCTAGAACATCTAGTTTGTTAGAGGTTCCATTTCTATAGCACAGGAAGTCACATGGAACGAAGATAGGATGGATGTTAAGTGTCAACCTCTGGCCCTGACGAATCATCCTGAGATTCAGTTACATGGCTCCCAGCAACGAGGCATGTTCTAGTTGAGAATTGGTGTGTGTGTGTGTGTGTGTGTCCACATCAGATAAGAGGTTTTGGTTGCAAGTTATTATTTGCAAATTTTTAAAAATAAAAAACCCCAAAACTACCTCAGAGGAGCCTTCCTTCATCACCCAATCTGGGTGGGTGTCTCCTGTTACTCTCTAATTGTTCCTTCATTTGTTTACCAATACTTAGAATATCTATTTTGCATGAGGCACTATTCTGAGTGCTAAGAACATGGTGAGAAAAAGGGACAAGATCCATGCCATCATTGAACTCAGAGTCTAGTGGGGGAGCCAGGCAAGACACCTGTATAGAAATAAATAATGCATTTTCCTTTTTTTTTAATTCGTTAATGTTTTATTTATTTTTGATACAGAGAGAGACAGAGCATGAGAGGGGGAGGGGCAGAGAGAGAAGGAGACAGAACCGAAAGCAGGCTCCAGGCTCTGAGCTAGCTGTCTGCACAGAGCCCGACACGGGGCTCGAACCCACGAACGTGAGATCTGACCTGAGCCGAAGCTGGAGGCTTCACCAACTGAGCCACCTAGGTGCCCCAATAATGCATTTTCCAATAGTGATCTGTGCTAGAGAAAACAAAGGGTAACAGGACAGAGTGAGTGGGGGTGGGGAGGCTGGGAGCAATTTTAGGTAGGAAAATCAGAGAAAGCCTCTTTGACATGAATAGTGAGAAAGAGCGGGCCACACCAGGATCTGGGGATAGAGACGTGCATGGGGAGAGTAGGAGGTATAAAGGCCCGGAGGTTGCTGGGCCTGGTGGGTTCAATGATATCGCCAGTACCTCTGAAGGATTCGTTTATAGCACTTACCGCAGAGGTAAGTTTACCACCTAGATCTGCTATACATTTGGTAAGTGTCTGTTATCCCCATGATTCCCGAGGACTGAGGCCCCATCTTGTTACAGGTTAGCGCCTAGTACTTGGCACACAGGGAAGCCGTATGTTCACTGAATGAATGAATAACTACATAACAACTGTTTAACAAATTTGATTATTTGTAGGATTAGCTGCTGAAGAGGTGCATTTTGTTTTTGGAATATAAACCCTCAATGTAACACTGACTGCCTCTTTTCAGACTGCATGTTTTACCCCCTGTCATAAGCAGGCTCCTTTCCTGCATGCTCCCTCTCTCGAAAATCTCTATTGTAAGAAGTTAAACATTTAGATTACCTTCCCTTTTGTTTTAGATTGCCACGAGCTCACCCCATGACTGGGATTGTTATCAGATCCCGAGAGGGGCTTTGATGGAATTTTCTCCTTTCTTTGAGTCACTGGGAGTATTTGTGATATATAGTCTATGGAAACGAATTAAGGGAGAGGCAAAAAGCAGAATTTAAGGTGATTATTGGACACCCAGGAGGTGTCCAGTCAGCAGGATCTAGGGAAACAAATCTATGAAACAAGAATTGTAAGAGAAGCAAGCCAAGGAGAGGTGAGAAGGAGCCGGAAAGACAGAGGAGAGGGTTAGCAGGCAAATGTACTGAGAGCTAAAAGGAGAGAAACTTTAGCAGAGGAGGGGACTCTGTAATGTCAAGTGCCACGGAGGGCGTCAGCATGCACCTGGGCATTGGCGCTTTTGAGAGGGAAGCTTCAGAAGAGTGTTGGACCAAGTAGGAGGAAGTGAAAGCTTTGGGCATCGCCGAGGCTCTGGTCTGGGAGTCAGAGGTCAGGGGCAATGCCCCCTTCCTTCTTTTCCACAGGAAGTGTCTTTAGGTAATCTCCGGGAAGCGGGGAGTCAAGAGTTCAGACTTCCTCTCTTTCTCTAGTTGAGAAGTCACTTCTCAGCTCATTTTCATCATGGTGAAATTTAAATCTTTTAAATATTTATTTATTTTGAAGGAGAGAGAGAGAGAGAGAGAGACAGAGAGAGACAGAGAGAGACAGAGCATAAGCGGGGGAGGGGCAGAGAGAGACACACATACACACACAGAATCTGGAGCAGGATCCAGGCTCTGTGCGGACAGCTCAGACACGGGGCTTGAACGCATGAGCCATGAGATCATGACCTGAGTTGAAGTCAGAGGCTTAACTGATGGAGCCACCCAGGTACCTCTCATCACTGCCAAGTTTAGAATGAGATGTCTGCCTTCAGATTCTGGAGCAAGGTTGCCTTCTCTCTGCTCTGCGTCCATCTGTGACCATCTTCCTCTTATAGACATATACACTAGACCCTGGTGGACATTCAGTGGATCTTTACTAGAAGCTTTAGAAAAACATTCAAAAGCCACACAAAGTCCAATTATTGGTTTGGGGTGGATGGGAGTGGGCAAGGGAGATCAGGTAGTGTTACTTTGCCTGACTTGCTAATTTGCTTCTTTGACCAACATGGAATGGGGCAAAGCTTCATGGCTTAAGCTAGAGTTTGAAAGCTTAAATATTTCTAGATATCAGGCAAATCAAATAAATGACTGAGGTAGACAGGCCAGGCTGGGATTGGGATGAAGTGTAGAGTGTGAACCCCATTTAGAATAGGACAAATGTCCCTCAGCCCCAGATATTGTTGCTCTGTAGGAATGCGGTCCCAATGTAGTGAGAAGTCTGGAAAACATTTTTAAAGAAGAGTAAGAAATAAGAATCTCTAGGCAAATGGTCTCAATTTTTCATGTTACTAATTTTGAAATTAAGGTGAAGGGGGAGTGGGAGATAGAGGCCTCCAGTTATAGAATGAATAAGTCACAGGGATGGAGGGGACGGCATAGAGCATATGGCCGATGGTGCTGTAATGGCGCTCTATGGTGACAGATGGTGGCTACCCTTGTGGTGAGCACAGCATGGCAATAATAATAATAACAACAAAAAAAATTAATGAATTATGGGGGCAAATATCTGTAGATAGGATCCTGGTCTCCAGCTGCCAGTTTGTGATTTCTGGTTTGGGACTTAAGAAAGTATGTTAAGGGAATGCTTTCTTCCTTTTTTACTCCATTACTGTCTCCCCCCACCCCCAACGCCCCCGTCACGGCTCCCATGCCCACTTTCCTCAGCCCTTCGCTGACTGAGATTGTTTTATCCTCTACCCTTAGGTGCTGGCTCTGAAGGAGATAGCAGGTGGGCAGTGGCCTATGGAGCCCTAGTTCCATCTCTCAAGTCTACAAGCATGCCTTTGGTGTTCTCTTAAAGTACCTGAAGACCAAGGTGTTACCTCACCAAGAAGACCACTCTCCTCTCAAAGACTGCCCCATGTAGTCTCCATGCACAAGGAAATGTTTCTGCCATTAAGTAGACTGGAGTTACCCAGAGAGTTAAAAAAGAAAAAATACTGCCGTCTGCATCCCAGTCAAGAATATTTAGATCAGCATCTCTGGATGTTGGGTCCTGCACTAGTGGTTTTAAAAACTCCTCATGTAGTTCCAATGAGCAGTCAAGGGTCAAGAACCACTGGATAGGTGACTAATGACAATATATGAGGATTGGGAGAGTTTGAATTCACTGGGGAAGTAAAAGCATCAGAGAATGGAGCAAAGGCCCAAAGAGGAATTGAATGGATTTGTGATGTGCTGTATGGTTCACGGGCTTTGTGCTGCAGACATTGCAGGTGTACTGGGAAATCAGGATGGGGGATAGACAATCCTTTGGCTTGAATGCTGGCCCAGCAATGTGAAGAGCTAAGGAAGAGAGCATATAGCGTCTTAGTAATGACTTTATTTACTTGTGGACAGGGAATGAAAGCTATTCAGATAGGGATAAGAGTCTCAGTGACTTAAAGTCAGTAAAGAGGGGAGGAAACACCAGTGAGAATAGGGGAGATATAAAGAAGAGGAAGAGTGGTCATTTCAACATTCAGATTTCAGAGGCAGATCAGGGCATTGTGATGAAAGAGATTGGGGTTTGTGATCCTGGTGTGACTTGACTGGAGAGCTGTCCCTCTGTACACAAGGAACCCCCACTGGTGTTCCCAGCATTCAACTAAATTGGTTGTATTCTAACAACATTTTTAAGTGTATTGATTTATTTTGAGAAAGAGTATGAGCTGGGGAAGGGCAGCGAGAGAGACATAGAGAATCCAAAACAGGTTCCATGCTGCCAGCACGGAGCCCAATGTAGGGCTCCAACCCATGAGCAGTGAGATCATGCCTTAAGCTGAAATCAAGAGTCTTACACTTAACTGACTGATACACCCAGGTACCCTGTTTTCTATGTCATTCATTCTTTAACTTGGTCCTTTCTCTAGTCTTTTTTTTTTTAATGTTTATTTATTTACTTTGAGAGAGAGAGAGAGAAAGAGAACACGTAAGCAGGGGAGGGGCAGAGAGAGAGGGAGAGAGAGAATCCCAAGCAGGCTCCACATTGTCAATGCAGAGCCAGATGTGGGACTTAAACCCATGAACCCAGATCATGGCCTGTGCTGAAATCAAGAGTCAGACACTCAACTGACTGAGCCATCCAGGTGCCCCTCTGTCCTCTAGTCTTTAAATTCTTTCCTCCACCCCCATCTACCAAATTATTTCCAATCTATTGTTGGCTTGTTTATTCAACAAGTATTTATTGAATGCCTACTTTGATAGACTCGGTGCCACATGAGGTTCCTGGGACATAGTCACTATTCTCTTGGAACTTAGAATGCAATGAGATATATTAGATGTATCAAACGCAAAATTACATAAATGCTCCTAAATTAGAATTTGTACCAATGGTTGGAGAAATACATGGGGCTCTGAGACCACATCCCGGGAATAGTGAGGGAGAATATGTCGGAGAAGCCTTCTCTGGAGA
Organism: Mungos mungo; assembly: GCA_004023785.1. Lineage (NCBI taxonomy): Eukaryota > Metazoa > Chordata > Mammalia > Carnivora > Herpestidae > Mungos > Mungos mungo. The sequence goes on from PISW01008050.1 coordinate 63,074, forward strand.
CATGATGTGGAAGCAGAGTCCTGGAGGATGATTAGCAGGTGGCTTGTGTGCTTGCGTGTGTGCGTGTGTCTGTAGAATCATAGAGGGAATCGAATGTGCACAGGCACAGAGGCAGGAAGGAGGGTTGGCATTATTCCAGGAGCAGATGAAAACCACTGTGGCTGAGATACTATGACGGGGCGGGGGGCAATGGGACAGAGAGGCTGTTGGAAAGGAGAGAGAGCTTCTCTTCCCTTCCATTATCTTCCCAGGACAGCCAATCACAGACTTCTTCCCTCAGTGAAAGCAGTTTAACTGTGGTGTCATGTCCTCCATTCTACAATGAAAACATTGAGGAACAAGCTTACTTTCTGGACAAAGAAAGGTGTTTGTTTTTCTTTTGTGGGAATTTTGTCGGCATTGCATGTTTTTTTCTCCCTGGCTGCAAAATTCGTTTTCTATCCCTTGGGAGTGGGGCATCCAGGTCTTAATGTGTTTGCCTTCATAACAATAGATTATTTACAGTTGGCTAATTCCTTTTGTTTCCCACCAGAAAGGAAAAACAATGATTAATGATATGGTGAGTGTTGGGTGGTCTTCGGACCAGTAAAGGAGATCTGATAATGTCCCATAACAATGGCGCCATTTACTGCTACAGGAAAGGATGGTAGAAGAAACGCCTTGGAGAAGGAAATTCAATGTTTTTTTTTTTTTCTTTTTGACATTCTAAATTTGATGTGTGTGTTAGACTTATAAGTGGAGATGCCAAGTAGGCAGTTAGTGATGTAAACCATCAGCAGGTCAGAACTAAAGGTATAAATTTGGGAATCATTCACATATACATAGTATTAAGACAATGGGAATGGTTGACATCGTACAAGAACATGTCGATGGAAGATGAAAGGGTCCAGGCCTGAGCTCCAGTGTTTACTGATCCTGCAGAGGAGAAGGAGGTTCAGAACGATGCCAAGAAGCAGCTGGCAAAGAAGGAGGAAAACCAGGGGAAATGTGGGGTCACAGAAGCCAAGAGAAGAGAGGGTGGCACTGACAATAAATATGGAGGGTGTTCAAACGGTTTAAGGAAATATGACAATCAAGAAGTCTATATTTTATTACTTGGTTTATAGTGAAATGTGAGCTGAATTTTTCTCATAAGCTCTTTCCTCACTCACCTATTGGGTATTCGTACCCAACATTTCTAGTTCTTGCGTTAGTAGTGGTCCTCTTCAGCACTGTCCAGACTCGGGGTAGATTCTTGTAGATTTTCGGCTCTGGATGGATTAGCAGTCCCTGCCATGATGTGGTCTCTAATTTTCTGGCTGGGTTTTGGCATCCTAGATGTTGAAAAACATTTCTCTACCTGCCCTGACTTCACAGATTATTCCTTCTTCCCCTCTGAAGGACCTTAGAGGTCTTAGTTTTTTTGATTGATACCTTTTGGTGCCCAAAGAGACTTCTTTTGAACTTGAGGCCATCTCGCATGGGTATGGTGGTAACCCTCTTCTCTTTTCTTTGATGCCTCCACGTCTCTGTTCCTAGAGATTTTTCCTGCTTCTTGATCAAATTTTTTCTCCAGTCCTGTTCTATTCCACTGTTAATATGATTGATGAGCACTATGTGAGATTAGTTTAACTTTGATGAATTTCGTTTGGGTCATCTGTTGTTTGCAGCCATTATTTCTGTTATTCCTTATCTGAACTCCCCCACCCTTCTTCCCACTGAATCTTGAGGTCTTAAGAGCTGGTCTTCATTACATGATTCCTAGCACATGGGCTCTCTCCAACAGTCTTGGTCTGTTTAAATTTTGCATTTAACTTTAAATATTTCAAAAAAAATTTTTAATGTTTATTTATTTTTGAGAGAGAGAGAGAGAGAGAGAGAGAGAGAGAGAGAGAGAGAGAGAGAGAGAGAGAGAGAAAGGGAGATGAGGGGCAGAGAGTGGGGGAGACTCAGAATCCAAAGCAGGCTCCAGGCTCTGAGCTGTCAGCACAGAGTCCGACAGGGGCTCAAACTCATGAACCGTGAGATCATGACCTGAGGCAAAGTCAGATGCTCAACCGACTGAGCCACCCAGGTGCCCCCAAATTTTGCATTCAACTTTAGAAATTACTTTAAAATTTTAGAAGAATTGTATTGGTTTAAAATTACAGAATAATACACAATTCCTGTAGCTATTTAAAGAATTCAGAAATACATAAAGGATCATGGGGTACAAAAGCTGGACTCCCTCACAGAGGAGACAGATAAAAGAGTTGTCAAAGGTGACAGCAAAGGGAGTCCCAGGAAAATTGCTGTGTATCAGGCACGGAAAATAACCAGCTCACGGTGGATATGGGGTCAGATGCTTTGACAGGCAAGCCTCCAGAAGAATATAAAGCTGATAAATTATTTAACAGATTTAACTAAGTGGAAAATTATATTGAGAATCACTTTTACAGAGATAATGGAAGGCATGGGAATATAGATGTTTAATGAAAACAAAGCAAAGAGGAAAATGAGGCAATTAACTCTAAGAAAAACTGAAAATTGTACAAGAAGGGAGATGTAATCATAGTCGCTTCTTGGCTCAGTAATCAACAGTATTTTACAGTCATAATGATGAAAGCATCTAAATATGTGTTTAGCCAAAATTGAGCTGTCTTCATATTAGGAGGATGGGGCAAGGAAAAAATGAATCTAAACAGACAAGAAGTTCAGTAGATAATGTGGTGTGTGTGGGGGGGGGGCACGCACGCAGAAAGAGTAGTACGGGAGAGGCAAATATAAGGCAAGAGACTGTAGTTAGTTGTTACAGGCGTTTTAAGAAATGTTTAAGTTTATTTATTTTGAGAGAGCGAGCTCACAAGCAGGGGAGGGGCAGAGAGTAGGAGAGACTGAATCCCAAGCAGACTCTACGCCATCCGCACAGAGACGGATGTAGGGCTTGAACTCACAATCTGTGAGATCATGACCTGAGCTGAGATCAAGAGTCAGACACTTAACCGACTGCACCAGCCAGCCGCCCCAGTTGTTATATGCATTTTAAAGCACTATATGAACTATTTGTAGATAAAATTAATCAAAAGCAAAAAAAAAAAAAAATGTAGCGCAACTACATGTCCTGACATTGGAGAGTCGTTTAAGAGATATTCTTTCTTAAAAAAATATTTTTAAAGTAATCTTTACACTCAGTGTGGGGCTCGAACCTACATCCCCAAGATCAAGAGTTGCATTGTAGGAGCACCTGCGTGGCTCAGTCAGGGAAGCATCCAACTCTTGATTTGGCTCAGGTCATGATCTCAGAGTTTGTGAGATCGAGCTCCACCTGGGGCTCTGGCTCTGCATGCTGTCCGTGCAGAGCCTGCTTGGGATTCTCTCTCTCCTCTCCCGCTCCCTCTTTCTCTCAAAATAAATAAATACACATTAAAAAAGAGTTTCATGCTCTAACACCTGAGCCAACCAAGCACCCCTGAAGAGATATTCTTAAGCAAAAAATTTCTAAAAAATATTTCATTTTGGTAAGAAAGTTATACCTTTCATAGGGAACCAGTTGTGGTAGTTACGTTGGGGACTGTACAGATTTTCTGTTTGTGGAATGTTTGAAATATTTATAAGGAGCACGTATTTATTATTTTTGTGATCCGAAGAAGACACATTGAAAACTGGCGTACTAGAGTCGCTCGGCTAGATGGTGGAGGGCCTCGCCCGGGTCCTCCCACGGAAACGCTGATTTAACAGCCATTCCTGGACAAATACAGTTTTCCAAGGGCTCCAGGGTCCCATTGAGAGGTCCCAGCGCCCCAGGGGAGCACAGAATCTGAGAACAGCCACACTGCGAAGGGTGAGAACAATTTCGCTTTACTCACGTGACCCCAAGCTCGCACAGCTCGGTGCTTAGAGAGACTCCCTCAGTCTGGTTCCTCCCCCCCGGAGACACAGTGAAGTGAGTATCCTGCTTCCCTAGACTTTCAGAACGGGCCTCAGAGGCTTGCTTCTGTCCCCCAGGATGTTTAGGGATGTTGCATTTCTGTCTCATTTCGGGGCCAGCTAAGAACAAAGCAAAGGGGCTGGGCTCATGGCAACTGATATGTGGATCTCAAAAACCCGCCTATGGACCCTGCCAGTCAGCTGGCCCACCAACGGGGCCCCGCAGCCAGCTCGCATCTGCCCCTGCAGGTGATCTCCCGTAGGGTTCCCCCCCTGCAGTGGGCACCTCACCCATGGCCCCTGCAAGTCTGCAGCCCCACACACAGCTCCCGGCAGCCAGGCTGGATCCCAGCCGCTGGCTTGGGCTCTGCCGGATCAGGAGAAAGCACATTACCAGGGGATTGCTCCTTCACCAGGGAAGGAGAGGTAGGCGTTTGCACCCATTATCCCGGCACATCTGTGTGCTGCTTTGGGGAAGACGGATCTGGTGACTCAGCACTTGGCGTGGTTCTGCAGAGTTGGGAGGAAGCACGTCAAATTTCAGGTACGCGTGAGGATTGTGTCCCACCCAGGGGGATGCACAGTGCCTATAATTAACAATATCGTACTTAAAGTACTTCTAATAGGGTAGGTCTTATGTTATGTGTTCTCATCACACCAACAACTAAAAATTAAGAGTAAAAGAGGCTAGAGGAAACTTCTGATGGTGCCAGATATGTTTACAGTGCTGACTGTGGTCACAGCTTCACAAAGGCGTACTGATCTCCAAACACATCAAGTTGTGTTCCATTAAGTAGTTCAGCTTTTTGGTGTCAGGCACATCTCAATAAAGGGGGGTAGGAAAAAATTTTTAAAAGATCTCAAACCCACAAAAACATCAGAGAATTCTTCCCTGGGGATAAAAGAGTGAAGTTTTAAAATTTGGGAAGAGTACCAAGGTAGGGAGTGATGTGGAAGTGGGCCCCAGACCGTATACCCGTTCTCTCTTCTTGTGCCGAGGGGTCCGGAGGAGGCAGTTTACTAACAGGAACAGTAATAGCACAGCAGCGACGCTCACGTTTATTGCTCTCTTTCAATACACTAAGGGCTGTAGGCACCTTGTCTTTAATTTTTCCAGAACTCCACTACATGTTCATTTATTTATTTAAAAAAGTATCCGTTGAACATTTTTTCAGCATTCATTTATTTTTGAGAGAGAGAGAGAGAGAGAGAGCACCAGCAGGGTGCAGGGGTGGGGCAGGGAGAGAGGGAGACACAGAATCTGAAGCAGGCTCCAGGCTCCAAGCTGTCAGCACAGAGCCAGATGCAGGGCTCGAACTCACGAACCGCGAGATCATGACCTGAGCTGAAGTCGGTCGCTTAATCAACCAAGTCACCCAGGAGCCCTTGTTGAACACTTTCTGTGTCCTAGTTAGTGTACTAGGTGCTCAGGATATAGAGATAAAACCCTCATGGTCCCTGCTCCTGGAGAGCGTAGGGAATAGTAGGAGAAAGGAACATTAAATATAAATAAACATTCAATGGTGTGTGATAGAGGAGATGGAAGGTGTGACAGAATAACAGGGGGCCCACTTCAGACAGAGTGGTCTGAAGGTCTCTCTTGGAGAGTGACGCATGTGCACTGACATCTATAGAAGAAGGAGGAAGCAGGCAGGCAGAGAAGGATCTTGAGGCAGATGTGAGTCAACTCCTCCGAGGAGCTGAAAGAGAATCAGACCAAATCAGAGAGAGAGAGAGGTGAGTGGTGATGGCCGAGGTTGCAGATGGGCCAGGCCATCCAGAGCCACGGAGACTCAGTTTCTTTCTGAGTGACTAGGAAGTCTTGCAGGATTCATTTTAAGCAGAGACGTGAACGGTCTGATTTATATTAAAAATATTACTCCAGCTGTCTTGTGGAGAATGGACTAGAGGGAGATAAGAGTAAAAATTGGGGAAATTTATTTGGAGTTTACTGTAGTAGCCAGGCTGGAGATGATGGTGGGTTAATGTAGGATGGAGGTGAAAGGTTTGGAGAGAAGTGAGTTGATCTAACATATATATTTGGAGGTAGAGTTCAAAGGCCCCGGTGATAAAATGGCTGAAGTCAAGGATAGCTCCCATCCCTGGTTTGAGTGACAGGCTGATCTCCATTTTTCAGTCTAGGAGACCAGAGCTCAAGAGGTTCCATAACTTGTCCCAGGAGGTATGTCTAGTAAATGATGCATGAAGATTTGGGAATGAGTTCATCTAATTCCAGAGACAACATACGTAACCAGCAAATCAAGTCCTGCTCTCTAAAGGGAGAGAATTGGTTGTCTTCTGAATTATAACTCCTCGTCAACCACAACACCATCAGTTGCCAAAGAGAAAGTCAATGTCCAGGCTTGTTTGCTGAAGCAAGTTTTGGCCTGGAGCAGATTAGAAAATGTTATTTGGATCACATGTTGGAAATGATGTTATTCCTTAGATGTTTGATGTGGGTGAACAAGTTCCAGTCCTAAGAACTGGAAGTGATGATCCTAGATATTCAAGTCCTCCAGACAGAAACCAAGCTGCATTTGTTCTCTCCCATGGGATCAGGAGTAGCTGTGTCATTCTTGAATTCCTTTTGAGACCTCTCAGCAATTTAGATGACGTTGCCAAGGGCAGTTGTCTTGGGAGAAATGGGTTTACTCTAATGGAAAAAAGGAAAATAAAGCAGATTAATAGGGACCAGAATCTCTTACTACCTCTCATGGCTATAGAGGAGGTCTGGAAGCACTAACTGACAGATAGGGATGCTGAGCTAAGGCAAAACTGAATTAAAAATTTAATTTAAACAATTTAATTAAATTCAGGTAGGTTGAAAACTCAATGATGGGTGACAACCCCAATGCAAGAGAACGTCTTGGCTATGTTTTGGTGATGTCCCGAGACTTTCTATATCCTGCTGGTATTTGTGCATCTACCATGTAGCCCCTTTACTTTTACTTCACTTGAAAAGTTTTAAGTCTGAGGAGAGAGGTAAGCTGTGAGAAGAGGGGGCGACCATGGGCTTACCTCTTTGGACTGATCAATTGTGGAGTAAATTGTGGTGGAATCAGTGCTTTGCATAGGTGTTGGGTTATTTGTTGGCTGTAAAAAATAATCATATACATTTGACTCACACAGACAAAGCGATATTTTTGCATAGATATATTCTCAGGAAAGACAATGCAACACAGAGGAATGATGCCAACATCGTTCAGGAGGAGAAGGTAAGAGTGTGTAGCAAGAGGAGCTGGAGACCAAGCACCACTAGCTCTCACTCTGGAGAGTTTTGTGACATTTCCTGAGGCCCGAACAAGAAGCACAACACCCCAGCAAACTGGTGGGCTCAAGAGCCAGAGACGGACAGAAGGTCAACCTTGTTGGCAGGTGGTGTGAAGAAAAGGAAGCATCCTTTCCTGCATCTGACTCTACTGTCCTTCCTCCAGCTTAAGAACAGACTTCTATGCCAGAGTGTCTGGAAGTGTTGTATCTTTTGTCTCAGCTCCTTACTAGTACACCTGGAGGTATCGCTGGCTCTGTTTTGTCCCTGTGACTCAAACTGCCTGGTCATCATGTCACTGGGTTCTCCTCAAGCCTGGAGAACCAATAATGGGGGGAACACTTGGTGTTAAGAATGGCTCTGCTTGGAATGCGAAATATAGCAATAACAGCAGAAGTCTCCCGTGCTCATGGGTTTTGACATTCAAAACAAATTAAGGAATATTTAGGGCATTATGAAAATGTCTGAAACTCTTCAAAGGACAATTTTTTTTCTTAAGAGGAAGTTAGCAAATTTGCTGGAGATTAGTTTATTGTGTTGTTGAGGGTGATTCATCTTGTCTTCAAGAGAGGACTGGAAAGGCAGTAGAAACATTTGAATGAGTGGGAATACCCTTCTTGTTACCTCCTTTCAAGGAGCCTACCTTGTAAATGCCGTGAGGAGCTGTGTGAAGGGACATTTGCTTGGGGGATGTAAGATTTCTAGTTGGGTCATTGCTCCAGCAGTTGCTGAATGCTGAGTTATCTTGGCTTACTTTTCAGAAGATGGATGGTGTTATTTAGAAAGGCCCACCTGTGGGTGCTTTACTTTGGGGGTGGCGGGAGATTGCTGATGTGTGGCAGAGGAGTTCCTGGTGGCTGCCCAAGGCCATCTGTCATGTTGCAGGGGGGAGGGGAGGGTTGAAGGCTGCTCATGCCTTTACTGTCTTCTACTGTTGCAGATCCTCGCCCCACCTCCCCCCTTGAGAGAATGTTTCTCAGTTCCCCTATTTCCACTCCATCCAGAGCGAGAACCCCCACCCTGCTACATAATTGTGTGCTCTGGAAACTCTCAAACTTAGCTGAACTCTGATCCATTCAACAAGTATTTACTAGACACTGTGCTCAGGGAAGAGACAGAAAAACATAATTTTCGCTTCCAGGCAGCTTGTAATTAAGCTGTAAAGGGACAAGATGTACTGATGCATTACATCATTAGAGGACCATGTAAAGTAGCGTATGAGCAGACACATCATGGGGCGAAAGCGCTATGGGCCACCAAGGTCCCCCACACAACACTGTAGCTGCTGCCACTGCCTCTCCTCTCCTCAACGGTGTGTGTCATTGGACTTATGAGATGGTGTGGTGACAAGTTTGTGAATAAAGACTCTAAAAACCATGCCAATTATGGAATATAAAGCTGACGGGACTCACCCTGTTTGGATGAGTGACCTGAGCATAGACGGTGTTCCCCGAAGAGACGGAGACATATTCTAAGTTCCTCATGTTCTCTGCTGTTAACACAGGAAGGCACAGTCAGTGTCCCACGCTCTCGGGACCTCTGCCCACTCCCTGCCACGTTTTGGCCCCCAAGAGGCAGTTGTTTGAGGGAATACCCTTCCTTAGGGTTCATTCGTTTTTTACAATCTTTGAAGTTCTGGGTTGAACTAGAACCTTCTCGACCATGTGCTCTATTCCTGACCTCATCTCTTGGGGGGATGTGATCTTGAGGGGTCCTAAAGCTTCAGAGTCTCCCTCTGGATTCACAAGTGGGCCAGTGAGCTCCTGGGACCCAGTAGCATTTTCTCTGCAAGGGCCAGAGAACCTCATTGACAAGCTCAGTGGAGCCAGGTTACGTCACATATAGTAAACTTCTCAAATTATATTACAGATGATTATACTATGGATGGTTATACATATTATATTATATTATATTATATTATATTATATTATATTACTGATGAGAAACTGGAGGCTCAGAAAGTTCAATTAACTTGGTGCAAAGTCCAACAGGAAGTGATGGAACAGGAACTCGGATGCCTGCCTTCTGACTCTGAAGCTCATGTTCGTCCTCTGCACACGAAGTCGTGTATCTCTTACCCATGAGATGAGACTCACAGCCAGTCTGAGTCCAGAGTCTGTGTTCCTGTCTCTATAGCACGCTTTGTTTTTGGACTAGGTCTACTCAGTGTTCAAATCGTGACTGAAAGAGTGACAGGGTCAGGCAGTTTGTCTTTGGACATTGGATACTCTAACCCCATCCCTGTGCTGGACTTGCTGGTTAATAACGGACAGCGAGCCTTTCATTGGTACCTGGTTTCTCATCAGCAGGGTGGGGAACGACCCTAATCCAGTCCCTGGCAGACATGCCAGTTACAGGTCATCTCTCTCGCACCATTCTGGTCCACCTGAGTCATGACATTCTGACTCCCTCCTCTCTCATTACCCAGCCCTCTGACCAGCCTCTGTCCTCCTCCATTGGGCTCTCCCCATCTGTTTTAGGATTGGGAGCTAAGAGTCTGCAAGCTCACCAGAACTCTGGGTTTGCTGAGTGGAGAAATGAAAGATGCCTAAAAAATAAAACCAGGGAAATTGAAATTGTGAGTGCGGTAAGAGAGGTCCCCACCTCCTCCCCCTCGCCCACAGGTGTCTCTCTAGAGGATGTGGTGTGGGGGTACCTGAAGGGGAAGGGCAGCCAGGCCTTCAAGCTTGGCCATGCATTTTCTGGAGAAAATTAGCAGGGGTGTGGTCACCTCCCAGGGGCTGCCCCAGTAGACCTTCCTCCCTCCCTTTACCTGTCTTGCGCAAACAGTATTTCTTCCTCCAAACAAATAAGCCCAAGATGAGCGTACATATGAAAATAACCGCAAACACTGAGATAAGCCATCCAGTATATTTATTGTTCTCATTCAAAAAATCTGAAAAAAGAAAAAAGAAGTTGTGCTTGAGACACAGGGAGTGTTTTCCTCAGAGTCTCCCCTGAGCCTCTTCTAGGCCTCCTTTGGAGGCCAGGTGGGCTCCGGCTCTGGGCAGCCTCTCTGGGAGCGGATGTCCGTGTGGTGGACCAGGCGGGAGCAGTTCTGACTTCCCAAGCACTTGGCCCCCGGGGCTCTCAGTGGGCTGGAGGAGCAGGGGGAGAGAGGGAGAGGGGAGAGGCCTCTGGATGCAAAGAGAGGCATGGAGCTGCAGGAGGCAGTAGCCCTCTCCCAGCAGTGTTCGGCGGCCTCTCCCTGAGCCCCTGTTTTGGGAAATGCCTTTGGGCAGAAACGACACCCCCCACCCCCACAGCTGCTCAAGGCTCTTGGGGAGACCGAGACAGACTGTTACCTTTGCAGAGACTCCGGGGGGAGACAGACAAGGAGAGTCGGCTGACGGGATTCTCAGCTACGCAGGTGTACTTCTCTTCACCGGACGTCCTGGGGTCCCAGGACAGAGTGAGGCTTGCTTCACTTATAGTCATGTTCCCTGCGACCTCCCACCTTAGCACTTGGTCGTCATTCATGTTATCCACAGAGCAGGTCAGGAAGCTCTCACAGGTCCCATTCTCAGACAGCCACGTGTGGTTGGCCACTTCTAAGTTCTTCAGTTGTCCTGCACTCAGAGAAAAGGCCCAGACTAAGACCAAATGGCTTGGTTCAGGCCACTGTGAAAAATACCCTTCCCACCGCATAGTGCTTCTGTATTCCACCCAACACTCTACTGTAGGTCACGGTCTGCCTGCTCTGTAAATAATTTGGCTTGTGTTGCCTAACTGATGGCCTCAAGGTCTGGGGTGACCAAATGGTGAGGACATCAGCGTGAGACAGAGTAGGCACGGGGAACAGTGAGTCGGGACACATGAGGGCTGTCGCCGACTCGCTGCATGATTCTGGGCTGCTCAATTTATTTTCTGAGCCCGAGTTTATTCCTGGCATTTTTTCTAGTCTTGGACGCTGACCTTGTGTGAAGACATTTGGGAATTTAGCTGAGGGCCGACTCTCCCTTAGCCAGGGCAGACACCAGACTCAGGAGCCCTGTTCTCTCCCCCATCAGAACTCCCGAGCTGGGGTGGAAGATCAAAGCTCCGCGTCCTTGAGGAGCTCCACTTCCCACTAATCCTCGGGAATGCTGGTCCTCGTCGTATCTGATGCTGGCTCCAGTGAGGACAGAGACCCCGATGTGGAATGTCAGCAAGACAGAAAGGGAAATGTTGAGGACCAAACACTCGGGAAGAAGAAGTGAGGAAACCAAACAAGCAAGTAATTCTGGAGCACAAAGAAGTACAATATATTCAGGCATTTGAGAAATTTCTAAGCGCAAAGACCAGAAAATATTGGCTATGAAGATGTTAGGGGGGCTCAGTCGGTTAAGCATCCGACTTCAGCTCAGGTCATGATCTGAGGTGCTGCCAGCTCAGAGCCTGAAGCCTGCTTCACATTCTGTGTCTCCCTCTCCCTCTCTGGCCCTCCCCAACTTGTGTTCTGTCTTTTCTTCTCAAAAATAAACATTAAAACACAAGTAATAAATTGTATCATGTATCTTGAATGTATCACAGCTAAGCTGCTATATAACGATTGCCACTTCAGATAGCTGTGAAATTAGGTGATTAGCTAGTTGGTACTTCACCTTCTAATTTCTGTATAAGTCTAATTACATGAAATAGAAGTGGGGGTTTTGATTTTTTACTTTGCTTTTCTGTTTGGAGTGTCATTGTAACTACTGTATTGTAAATGACGGAAAATAATTGCATATGTTAAAAAAATAAATTGTATTATGTTAAAAAAAATTAAAACAAAACAAAACAAAAAAACCATATATTTTTTTAAATAGTTTGTTGTCAAATTGGTTTCCATATAACACCCAGTGCTCTTCCCCACAAGTGCCTTCCTCCATGACCACCACCTAAAACATATTTTTAAAAAATGTCTGTAGCTGTGAATCAGTGGGGCTGTGGGAGGGGTACAGGAAAGGTCACTGAGCTGGGTTGGGCCTGAGGGTAACGATGACCCAGTAAGGAACTGAATGATCCCAACTGTCTGGTGGGAAGATATTGAGGAAGGCTCTAAGCTTAGTTATGGAGTGGAGGTGGGACGTATTTTGATAGAAAGGAGATTTCCTGGAATGGAAAGTGTTGGATTTGGAGTTAGGAAGACCTTGGTCAGACTTATCGCTTTGTCATTTTCTGGTTACATGACCATGGAGGTGTTTTTAAATCTCTCCGAGCCTCAGTTTCCTTATATGTAAAACCGGGCAACAGTACCAGCTTCTCCGGTAAACATGAGGATTAAATGAGACGGTGCCCAGCACAGCAATGGCAAGTATTTGGCATAAATGTCACACTTCCCTCCACCTGTGTCCATGGCTGACCTCAAAAACCTCTCTTGTTCTGTTTGTCCACTTAATAAATACAAAACCGCCCACTTGACATCTCCATATCCACATTGAATATAATGTGTCTCTCAGACTCCACATGTTCAAAACCTTTTTCAGTTTTTTCTCCCAAACCTGCTCAGTCCGGAGCCTTCCACACCTTGGTTGATAATCACGCCTTTCCAGTTACTGAGTCCAAGAGCCCTGGAACCTTCCCGACTTCTCTCTTCAGCTCACACCGCCACGTCAGGATAGCCTGTTGGCTTTACCTCCAAAGTGTGTCCAGAAGCTAACCACTTCTTACGTCCGCTGCCACCACCCTCGTGCAAAGCAGCAGCCTCTCTTGCTTGGATTGTCGGCTACATTGGTGTCTACCGCTGTCCCTTACGGTCTATTCTTAACAGAGCAGCCAACGGGATTCTTTACAGAAGCAAGTAAGTCAAGTCATATTACTGCTCTACAAAACCCTCTGATGGTTCTCATTCTCACCGAAAGTAGAGGCCAAAGTCCCTGTGAAGGTTCTCAGAGCCAGACATGATGTGGTCTCTATTTCCTTACTGACCTCATTGCCTGTTCCTCTTCCCTCACTCTGCTTCTTGGTGCTTGACCTCCTTGGCGTCCTTGAGCATTTCAGGCATGGGGACGCCTCTTCATTCAACTATCTGCATGGCTCCCTCCCTGACCTCTGACAGGTTTGGGTTCAGACTCTATCTTCTCAGCCTATTATAACCACTCCATTTAATTAAAACAATTTTTTTTAATGTTTACTTATTTTTGAGAGAGGTAGAGACAAGAGTACAAACAGGGGAGGGGCATAGAGAGGGAAACAGAATCCGAAGCAGGCTGCAGGCTCTGAGCTGTCAGCACAGAGCCCAACGTGGGACTCAAACCCACGAACCGCGAGATCATGACCTGAGCCGAAGTTGGAGATTCAACTGACCGAGACACCCAGATGCCCCATGACCACTCCACTTAAAAATGACTTCTGTCCTTTGTCACTCCTGATGCCAAAAGGGTCGACGTTGAACCTCATGAGTATGGTTATTGCAGAGGAAGTCATGCTTTGCATTCTGACCAGAGGCAAAAGAACATTGTCTCAACAGTGTGATGGAGCCTGACATGGGGTCTATTCTCAGACTTTCCACTGGATGTCTCTCTTCTCTCCAGGGCCCTAGCACTGCCTTGATGGCCGCCGGTCACCCAAGGTGACTCTGCCTGTAGTAGGTTGAATGACGACCTCCCCTCCAAGAGATATCCCCATGTTCTAATTCCCAGAATCTTATTTAGAAAAGGGTCTTTGCAGATGTAATTAAGTGAGATGAAGAGATAATTCTGGATTATCTGGGTGGGCCCTAAATCCAGTGATAAGTGTCCTTGTAAGAGGAAAGCAGAGAGATATTTGAGACAGAAGAGGAGATATTATAGGGGAAGCAGGAGGCGATGTGACAGGGAGGCAGAGACTGGCCACCAAACATGAAGGAGTGCCAGCGGCATTCAACGAGAAGCTGGAAGAAGCAAATAAGAGATTGCCCTCTAGGGCCTCCAGAGGGAGATGGTCCTGCCCACACCTCGATTTCGGACTTTGGGCTTCCAGAATTGTGACAGAATAAAATTTCTGTTTTTAGCCACCAAGTTTGTGGTGTTTTACTTTAGCAGCTTTAATACACTGTCTCGGGGCGATTTTGTCCGTTTGGTTGGAATTCCTGGGGAAGGCTTTTCTAGACAACTTCTCTTTCCTACTATATTTACCTGTTCTGTGTTCTGTTCTTTTAGGGACATGACTTCGACCGATCTAACATGGTAAATCTGCCAGATATTCAGGGGATTCTAAAGGCTCACATGTACCTATTTGTGATGACATCTTATTTTAATATTTTAACTGAGTGCTTTTCTGGATTCCATGTCTTAGCCCAAAAGGCTCTGGGTAGGTTTAGACACCATAGGCTCTCAGATAGATGAGAAGGACAGAATCTCAGTGACCTTCAATGTTGCCAGTTTAATGCTTGAATCTCCTATGCAACATTCCTGCTAAGTGATTGCCTTAAAGGCAGTCAAAACTTCTCTGAACACCACTGATTGCTAGGAGGATCTCTTTTTTCTGATACTGATTGGTAAGCTGTCTCATGGTTTCCATAATTTTATAGTGAGACCGTGGACCATCTGGGGAAAATATTCTTAGAAATTAAATAACCTTGCAGAAAATATCTTTCTTGTTATCAGCTCATCCTTATAGAGCACTTTTTAGGCACCCCCCTATTCTGTCACTAATCATTCTCCATTGAGTCAGACAGCCTTTGTGTAAAAGGAGGTATCATGCCAGCTAGTCATGTGAGAAATTCCCCCACTACTGTCTCCTCTGTGACTGTGGGCAGGTTGCTGTGACTGACACTATGCCAGGGGTAAGAGTTAGCGTCAACCTCACGGAGCTTTTGTGAAGATTACCTGACGGATGCAGGTAATACACATGGTAACGGAGTCATAGCTGTTTCACTTTTGTTACTTTCATTAGATTTTTTTAAAAGTTTTATTGATTTAAGTAATCTCTCTACCCAACGTGGTGCTTGAACTCATGACCCCGAGATCAAGAGTGGTACCCTTCTGACTGAGCCAGCCAGGTGCCCCACTTCCATTACATTTCTGGTCAAGAAGGGCTACTTTTTTTTTAAGTTTATTTATTTACTTTGAGAGAGAGAGAGAGGGAGAGAGAGAGAGTGAGTGAGAGCAGGGGAGAGAGAAAGAGAATCCCAATCAGGCACCACGCTGTCCGTGTGGAATTGGACGTGGAATTCGGTCTCACAACTCTGAGATCATGACCTGAGCTTCATTTCATTTCATTTCAATGAAAAGTCATACGCTTAACGGACTGAGCCACTCAGCTGCCCCGAGAGGGACTATTTTATTGTGTGAAGGAGAGTGATGTGATTCGGGGCCAGGAGTCACAAGCCTTAGGTTATACTCGCCACTCTGTCACTCACTAACCAAGAAATGCCATTGCGTTTCTATGTTGCTGGACCTCAGTCTGACTCCAAGAGCTATGCTGTCTACCGCTAGGCTGTGGTGAACACTCACAGTCACACAGGATTGACATGCGCAATACCTTTCGGCCCACACACAACTAGGCCCCCATGCTTTGACTCACCGAAGACCCTGAGCGTGTAGCTGGAGAACACTGCGGAGGCCTGCGTGGCCACCTGGGCCTGGTACAAGCCCGCGTCGGCCACTGTCAGGCTGCTGAGCCGTAAGGAGTGGTTCCCGGCCACTTGCAGTCGGTCTTTCCGACTTGGATCAGTCTTTACGATGTTTGGGCCTGACGCGTCGGTTAGTATTATGACGGCTATCGACGTTCCGTTGTAAAGCCAGGTGATGGAATTAACTTCCTCAGATGCAGGAAGCGTCAAGGGAAAAGTTACCGACTCCCCCAGAGTCCCGTTCACCATCAGGGGGGTTGAGCTGGCTTGTGAAGCTGTGTTCCCTGTAAACACAGAAAGGAAATCATTATCACCCCCACTACTCACCACTCGCCCCCCACCCCCTTTGCCCTACCTCTGCCCATCTGTCTGAGCCTTCCGATACTGATGCCAAGAAATAGGATGGAGAGACGCAGGGTCAGGAGAAGTGCCGAAACGGACAATCGCAGAGGCCCCACTCCCAACAAAACGGCGTTCTTGGATAATGGGAAGTTGGCCCAGATGGTTCTGGCCTAGTCCACCCTCCCACCCTGGCTAGTCACTCTTAGGTCATGGCCGCAGTACCTGACTCAAGCCTCTGGGTTCTCCGGCCCTGTCCCCCTGGACAGGGGGCTGCATCAGCTCCCCAGGATAAACTCCAAAAACCACAAGTCTTTGCTGATGAAGTTTAATGAAAGCTCAACACTTACTGATTATCTGCTGTGCCCAACATAGTAGGTTGGCGGTGGGGGGGTGGTGGTTAGAGGACTGATAATAGGAATTTACAGTTCTTCTTATTCATTATTTCCTTTGATACTGATTCAATTCTGGGAGGCATATAGGATGGATATTATCATCTCCATTTATAGATCAAAGAACTGAGGCACAGAGGGTGTAACTCATTTTTCCCAGGGTCACACAGCTAATGAATAAGGGTCAGGATTCAAACCCAAC